>CM060967.1:143366250-143648750 GCA_030765045.1 Tenodera sinensis | reverse complement strand
AAGTAGGATAGAGGCTGCATAAGATAAACTTCATACTGCGAAAATTTAAACGCACAACAGCAAATTTTTCGGGAAAGGGTGTTGCTACGACACTGAATATCTGCAATCTTGTCTCACTCTTTGATGCCCGAGATTAACCACATAAAAACCATCGATCTCTGCCGGATTTGAACCCGCGACCTTGGGATCAGTAAGCCAGGGTCTAACCAACTGAGCCACCCAGACCGACATGCCACGTGAACGTTAAGTTTCACATTTTTACATGCCTAATTTATCTACTCAAAATGATGGTACATTTCTTTGCTGGAACCAGATTTATTCCTAAAATATTAACTATAGGTATTTTTAAAGATATTTCAATTCTGATGTTTTTATTTTAAAGCTTAAATTTTGTTGTAGGGAATGAATGACCTGAAGTAGGCTTCCATCTACATAAATATTGTGAATTTATTTTAAAATTAGCAAAGCAATTTTTTCTGGTTTATTTAATTACATTTTTTAAGGAAAACTATCAAATAAAAGAGCGTAATTCTGGTCAGTTACTTCGATTATATTACAGTAACAAACACAAACAATCTCATTAAACCCCTTCAGTAGCTTTTGAGTTGTCAAGGTTAAATTTTAGAAAAATGTACTTGTGGGAAATTATTTGTAGAACTTTGATACGAAACTTCAAGTGCCTTTTAACTATATACAACATGGTGCTGCATCTTGGCTTTTAAATCGTTACTCTAAAACTAACGTAAATGTTTAAACATTTTTTCAAAAATATATTTAAATATTTGCTGCATCCAATAACATTTTAAAAAATTGATTGGCAATTTTAAGCTGTATTTTACCCCCCTTAAGCTCTAACATCGTTTGTTCTTTGTATGCATTAACATTTGCAATATTATTTCTGTTGAACTTGTGTCCTAGAACTTTTAAAGGTGTTGAATACTTTCTAGAGTTACTGTACACAACAGCTAGCCGAAAGTAGATAGCTATAAAACAAGTTGAAAGAATTTTAACTCACGTGTTTGGCATGCGGTAGTGATCATAAAACAAACCCAGGCACAAGTCCTTGTTCATAGTAAAGCATTCCAAATTCAAAGTCAGATCCAAATTAGCAGTAATGTGTCACGGCAAATACTTTTAACCTTAGCGACCATTTGGGAGGTCCCGGGTTCGATTCCCATGGTGCCGTCCCTTTGACTCTTCGTGGTTTTTCCAAGTAGGGAATGCTGGAGCAATTCCTCTTCTACCAAGAATTTCCTTCCATTTACCTATTTTATCTTGATGCCCTAGAGTTGCCCTGTATAAAAAAATTCCTCGACAGGCTTGGATAGCCGTCCGATGCCCCTTACTGGGGGCCCCGTTCAACCCGTTACCACCCTGCACAGGAAAATTGGCGCCAGTGTCATGATTTGTGTAATTCTGGAATCGTTATGGACCCCGGCCTTGCTAACATGCATCGTCCATTCGGGTCTGGTCACCCTGAATCCCCTTTCATCCCATCCTCCCAGGCGTAATATAAGACACAGATGGCTATAATGGTCTATACGTGCGGTGGCAAGGGGCCTACATTTTCGTCCGAATACTAATCCTGTAATTCTGGCTGATAAACATTGCAAAAATTTTAGAAGGAGATTAATAACTAGAGCAGGTTGTCCCTCTGAAACTTGTCCACCTCCACCAATCCATCGATTTGGACATGCGACGTTGAGGTGATTCCGCACATTTACATTAAGGTGTACTGGAGCTCATACACATACGTATATACAGTATTTATATTAGATCATATAACAATTTATTTGATTTGTAAGTTCCACAAAGTCTTTCCTGTACTTCGTTACTAATTCATATTTTTCGGCTGGCCATAAGAATTTCATGCTCCATACTGTTCCTTTCCTTCGCTAATTTGTTCAATCATAGATTATATGATCCACCGTCTGAACTTCAGACTGTATTGACATTGGTGAATCCAGGATCTTAAATCGATCAAGATATGGTCGAAGTTTCCCATGGTCTTCAAGCAGCGCTGTCCAACTTGGAGTTAGAGTGGTGTCCTTCACCTTGGGGAAGAACGTGCCGAACTAACCTGTGTCACGTGTGATAGTAAGCGGCTCCATCCTCTGTTTGTGAGTTTCTGCCAATAAGCTACTTTTCAGGATTCTATTGTAGCATATATCAATTTCTCTTGCTGTTTCCTTCAGCAACTGGTCTGCCATTTCATTGCCATAGCATCCAGCGTGTGCTTTTATCCAGTCGAATGAAATGTACCACTTTTCTGATTCGAGAGGCCGAGTTTTGTTTCTTATGTTATGAATGAATGTACTGGGTTAGCACAGTTCCTCATTGAGTGTGGTGCGATCTGGCTGTCAGTATATATTGCAACTTTTCTCTGCTCTATTTTGATTGTACTGAGTTCCTGTATTTCAGCCAAGGCTCTTAGTATTGCTCTAAGGTTGTCTCATAAGTTCGTTCGTTTCTCGTTACATTTCAGTCACTAAGAACGCCTGCTAAAGCACCTCACCCATAGCTCAGCTACGACTGAGTAGTTGCCAAACTTTCTGTTATAGGGAGAAATTCCCAGCTGGAAAAACCACTTTTGCCATACTTGATTCGTTACTGCATCTTCACAGTACACAGCACAAATTTTCTGCCGGCATTGTGAGTCGGTTTTGCCCTTACGATAGTAAAACAGCAGAAGATGTTGGAAATGTTCCCTTTTGCTTTCCACAGTTTGTAAATACAAGTTCACGCTGTTCCATCCAATGTGAGTTACAAACACACATTGACATATCTAATATCCAGTCTGTTCCCCGTGTTCGATCCCCGGTACCAGCATGGGGATTTTATCCCCTCTAGGAGGTCTGGCATGTGGTGCACTCAGCCTCGTTAGGTCCCGGGGGGACCAATTGAGGAGCTACTTGATGGAGAAGTAGCGGCCCCAGGTCGAGAAGACCGCATAACTGGCCGGGAGGGCTCGGGGCGCTGACCACGTCCCACCCTCCAGTACTGCACCTCACCAATGACACCTGTAGTGGGTAGAGGTGGGGGACGCAGCGGCTGGGCGGTAGGCCTTGGCCCTTCGTGGGCTGTCGCGCGGGGTTTACATTACATTACTCAACGTTGTCTGATATATCATTAAAAGATAGCATCTATTATTTCCTCTGAAGTTTCTGAGGTCACTGTATTTTACTTGTTTGCTGCAATTTCAAGACATCTGTCCCCAAAAGATGCAAAGAATAATATTTATGTTGTAAATTTCTCTCTCTTGCAGGAGATTCGTCAATGGCGCCCTGATGGCTACATACTACAGTGCGCTTTGTGTATACGTTGTCTTCGTATCCGAATCCGTTCAACAGGTAATACACATCTCAGTATTATATAGCAATAAGTCCAGCTATCACAAAATTTAATGGCGGGCGGCAGAAGGACCTGGTCAACACAAAATCCAATCACAAGCTTCTCACGCCTTGCGGTGTTGTATAAACACGCTGTGAAATCATACTGTAAAGCCGGTGATATAAATATCATTTGCACCCTCAAGGTTTATTTGCACAACAGGAAGGAGAATAGTAGTGGTCAGGCTAACTATGAATGAGAAAAATGACATGTTTCATTCACATGACCTTTCCTACTCCATTCTTAAACAAAGCTTATTAATCCATCTACTTCACTGAAAAGCATTTGTTAAAATACTTTTCTTGCATGTTTCCTTGTAGGTGCAATGGGAATACGGGAATACAGGCGATATTCAAACCTTTTAAGAGCTGTCCTCTATACGATGTCTTTGAAATTCCGTTCTTTTTACATGACTAGAAGGAAACAAATGGTGTTGCACACATGACTTTCTCTACCTACTCTTCAACAAGATATTCTTAAAAATCCTTACTTTTCTGTGTACTACATGATAACCGGGATAAACATTTGTAGAAATGGTGTTATTGAATATTTCCTTTTAGGAATAGCGATAGTCGAATATTGTAATAGCTAGTGGCTATGTATGACTAGAAAAAAGAAAAGTAATAATGAATTCCCATTTGAGAAACTATATTTAAAAATTCAACACATTAACAAGGAAATTAGAGAAATGGTGAACTTCACAGAAAAGTTTGACATTAATTATGTGTTTTAACGAGTTCTACATTTTTGTATAGTAAGATGTCTGTCATCTACGGTTTACCAGTTATACAAAAAGCTTTTCAGAATAAGAGAACTTCAGAGGCTATCTCCTCAAAATTCAAGGCATTTGTCATGAAAATATCTTAAACATGTTTAATCAAAATCCTTTAAGCCATTGTTGGAAAAATCAAAATTTTCGAACATTTCTTAATGTAAAGAGTAGCTCACTTTGGGGAGGTTTTCTTGAATATCTAGTCCGATTCGATTTAAAGGAACTTTTTAGTATTAGTTTACTTACAGTATCTTTTATTTACCTACTACGTAACCGAGAGTTATTGAAAACGTTTTTTTTTTTTTTTTTTTTTTTTTTTTTTCGTTGTGAGTGGTTGCCTATTACGTTAGTTTAACTTGACTAATGGCCACTATTTCTGAACATTTTAAAATGTTTCTAAGCTGGCAGGTGTACGAACATTATTTAGTTGTGGTGTAAGAAGAAAAGTATACTTTTTTTCGCGGTCATCTGGTACACCTTTCTGCAAATACCTGTCAGACTCGCAGAGGTCCTGGCGGACGATAAACAGGCAGTGGAAAAAGTTTTTATATTTTTAGGATTGTTAAACATGATTATAAGGATTTACAATTATAGATATCTAGAGTCCATTCCTTTTGGAAGTTTTTATAACTTCGCTTTAATTTTAGCTTTTGCTTCTTTGGTATATATTTTTATGTATAGTACCTAGGCGACCGAGCTTCCCTCAGCATATACGTAAAAGAAAAGGGAGTAGAAAAAACCATGTGAACGTAATACGTTGTGTGGTAAAATGGATTGTATAAAAGCCTTCTCCATGAAAAACCACTTAGATGTGCAAATTTTCACCGCAACAACCAGTTTTGGAGTTTACTCACTCATCAACATACAATATGTATAGGAGTTGATATGCATGAAGTTGATAAATGACAGAGAATAAACAACAGCGAGTAGATAAAATAGTAATTTCTATTTCAAACATATAGACGGGACGAGTTGCAATACATAAACTAATATAGCTAGGTCAACTTTCACACTGTATTCTGATAGCCCTTGAAGAGGACTTTAAATCACTAACTCGTTTGCTGAATTCGATTGATTAACAGAGAAATTATGGCCGAAATAAGGTTTAGACCAATTGTGACTGTTAAGCATAGACTAAGATAGCAAAGTCAACTTTCTTTAGATTTTCTGAAAGATCTTGGCGAGACCTTTAATATCCTGGCTTGTTTGTTTAAATTGGCCCATTTACAAAGAAATTATGGTCAACATAAGGTTCAGAGTAATTGTGAGTTACGCATAAAATCGCGTTTTTTCAGGAACTACACCTAATATAGATAAACTTAAACTATCTGAATACAAAATATGATCAAAATCATTAGAGCCGTTTCCAAGTTGCGCGGAATATATACGCAAGAATTGCTCGTTTAAATATATAAGATATGCTTTTAGTGTTATTTTTACTTTATATTGAAATTTATCTCTGACTTTTGCCATTATCCGTTTTATAAGGGCGTTGATGACCAAGTAGTTGAGCGCCCTTAGTCCTACATTAATCAATCAGAAATTTATAAAACGGCTTACAGATAAACTTTTGGTTTGGTTTAACTAAACTCCAGTCAACATAGTTTATAATGTTGGATCTAAATGACACAGCTTGATGGGCTAACACTTGGATGGATGCAGATATAATGAATTAGTTCGATGTTCGCGAGGAATGAAATTATGGGTTGGGTGTAGTATTTGTTCTCTGCTTCACGTGGTTCCTTAAAAGTCAAGTTCAGTGCTCTGTCCTCTTACTTCACACACTCTCTTTACAAATAAAAAGGTGTAATCATTTCCAATTCTGGCAATAAATTTGAAACAGATATATACGTAGTTCACTCTACTATCCCCAAAAGGCGCCGGGGACTGCTAAGAAGTTATGACTTGCATAGTTGATGCAAAGTATCGGCACATGATGATAAACAATAGTCTGTACGGGTAGTGTATCGGCCAGAGAGGATTACCTTGACCGACTGTCGGAGAACAGAAGAGAAAGGCTGCTCCAGCCAGGGTCAGCTTCACGATGAGGCATCTTCACGGAAATTCCTTATCCCTGGATGACTGCCAGTTCTTTCCCAGAAAATCCATGTGATGAGGATGCACTTAAAGACTATTTATTACTATTGTCATTATTGTTAGTTATTGCTGTTGTTAATATAGAGGAAACAGCTTATTGGTATACCCCAAAGATCAACTGTGACATTTTCCCCCATTATGGCGCGGTCTGGTGATATTTCAACTGTTAGGTTGCATTAGTACTGCCAACTATTCGTAAAATATAACCAGGCAAAGCTACGGCCATAGTTGGTGTTATTGCATCCGTTATATTGCCACAGAAGCCCTTGTTTATGAACGCGCTGCAAGAGGCCAACCGATTGATTTTAAAATAAGATTCTGTTTACTCGTCGTATTATTAATCTGTATATGTACTGCTCGTGTTTGCGTGATTTTGTCTTAAATTCTTTTAGAGCATTATATGCAGTTATTTTTGTGTTTGCTACACAGTGGTGCTTTAAATATATTTAGCGTTCGGAAGTGATTTTATCCAAAAGTGTTATTTCAGAACAAGATTTGCCGAAGGTGAGTAGGTTTTTGTGTTTTTTGGTAACGATGTTCAAGCATTATTATCGTTTGAAAACGTTCTGTGACATTTTAGGTTAGAAATGATTTTATTATGTACGCTGGCAATACTGCTTTTGGGGGTACTATCCTCTGCACTTTAGTGTAATGTCGGCCATGTTGGACTCTTGGGAACTGCCCCTATATGTTCCTAGTAAGCAGAGAAGGTGTTGTGATTCCACACAAAACTTCGTTATCGAGCCTTCATGTGTGTGTCTGTGAACAACATAACTCAATGTCGGATAAGTGTATTAAGTTCAGCATCAGCGAAGTTTTTCAGAGAAGCCCCCCTACCTCATGTTAACCTTTTCATAAATTTTTTCGAACTACTACTTTCTCAAGAGTGGTTCTAACGATTTTTTATTAAAATGTCTTATGTGGTCCTTAAAGCCTTGGTAACCTGTTCCGCGAGCTTTCGCCACTGCGCGGGAAAACCGAGAGTCGCCGGGAAAATTTTGCCATTAGAGGCGCACTAAGATATGATGCTCTCTGCAGAAACTGTAAATGTTGACCTGCTCTCAAACAGGTAGCATATCTCGTAAAAATATCACTCACTCGCCTAAGCCCAGCACAGGAATCCGATAAACCTTGGTAGAAATGTTTTGCTACATATTTCTTTAAGGTACAACAGAATAGGGGAATTCGCTAAAGGATGGTCAAATCTTTTAGAGCTGGTCACTATATGATGGCTTTGATATTATTCTCTTAGCGTGTCCAGAATATAGAAAGCGAATGTCGACTTTCCAATTGGAAAACTCAAACAAATAATAAGAAATATTTCACGCCACAAGAAAATAAATAGTTTGACATATATATTGTATAGCAGAATGAAGAAGATTCCAGAGGATATTTCCAGAAATTAAAGATACCTACTCGTTTCATTTGTCATGAAAATATTTTAAACATGTGGTGTTTTAATCATAATCGTTAGAACCACTTTTGAGAAAATGAACAAATTTTAAAATGTTTCCATGTAAAGGGTAGTTTGCGGTGAGGGGATTTCCTTGGAAATCTTCGTGTCACATCCTTTGAAGATGCTGAACGCAAATACCAAGATCGGTATTTAACCAACTTTTCGCTTTTGAGTTAATGCTGTTCGCATATACAAGGACTTTTTAAAAAAAATGTGTTTTCATTCAAATCTCGACAGTGAAATGTTCATATCAAATTTTTGGGCGAAATTCAATGCCTTCTCTAAAACAATTATAAAACCTGTTGTAATATATGGAGCAGAGTCATGAGCATTAACAGATAAGTCAAGAAAGCAACTAATGATCTGGGAAAGGAAAATACTCCGAAGAATTTATGGCCCAGTATTTAAAAATGACGTATGGAGAAGTCGAACAAATTTAGAAATTGTGTATAAAATTAGTGCTCCTGACATTGTGGCATCAATAAACTCAAGAAGATTGAGACGGCTAGGACACGTGTAAAGAATGAGCCAGGATAGAGCAGTGAAGAAGATTTTGGAGGGAAAGATAGGAGGTAGTAGAAAGAGAGGAAGGTCCAGACTTAGATGGAGTGATGATGTAGAAAGTGATTTAAGAGAGCTGGGAGAAATACGGCTTTGGACCGAGATATCTAGCAATCTATCATAATGGAAGCCTAGGCTAAACTCAAAGGACCATAGTGCTTCAAGATGATGATGATGATGATGATGATGAGGCAATACTTTCTCTACTATTATGTACTTGATAATCCTATAACTTTCATAAGCTTTCTTCCAATTCCTATACCACCCACGTTCTGTTCAAACTTTGTGGATTATCCACTGGATGATGGAATTTGTAGCCTGTTTCTTGGGTAAGGTCACCTGAAAGGTGCAACAACGTAGACCAGGTGGACATAAGGATGAAGTTGAATGTGAGAAATTGGTAATCTAAGCTCATCAGATTTATCCATCAAGGGAATTGTCCTAATCAAGTACAAATTCTCGTAGTCATCCGGAAATCCAATGATAACTTGAGGCAATTGTCACAAACTACTTGACTAACACTTAAAATATGTAGGTATGTATGAGGAGGGGAAAACCGAAATATGCATTTGATATTTCAGATAAAGTGTTTGGGAAAGGAGGAAGTGATAAAATATATCATGTAATACAGGCCAATTCGTTGATAATTGATAAGATAATCTCTGAAGTTCGAGGTGGAAATTTTCCAAAGACCTTCACCCAAGGTCACCGAGTAATTCATCCTTTACCTTGTTGGCACTCTAATCAAATAAAAAGACTTAGAGGAGTCATGGCCAGAACTGCAGTGTAAAACGCAACGAATATTGATTATCCTTTTGAGCAAAATTTTATTTAAAGCACTTACCTGCTTTCATTAGGTATTTATTTATTATTTATGGTGAGTTTGTTCTCAAATTGTAAACAAAATATTTTGATTGCCGTTTATGAAAAGAAAAAAAAAAGAAGAAGAAGAAGAATGCAACATAAGTTACACAATGTATGCAATTACTCTAAACATCTAATTACAGAACGTAACACATAAAAGCATTTCGTTTGCGGACACAAATCAACAAATGGTATCAAAATTCATTTTATAGAAATTGTATTGTGGTGAATAAAGTTCTAGAAGTGAAGTTAGATGCCACTTTTTGCAACAAAAGTGGAACTTGGAGACAAAGGATGGAATAGAAGCAAAGGCATAGGTTCTCCTTCCATACTTCACGAGCAGACCATAGCGTGTTTGTTTATGTGGCGAATTAACTTGCATCCTCTTGCTTCAATTGAGTTGTTGGCTTGCTAATTGGAATCAGGGGCATTATCGCATTCTATTTTGTAACATTATGCAGAAATAATAAACTTAAATAAGTCATTTATTAAAGCACAGGCCCTCTGTGTTATTAAAGGGTCAATAGTTATATTGAAAAATCATTTGTATGGAATGTAAAATGAGATATATAATTCGTTTGTATTATACAAGCATTTCTATGTGTGTAGTAAACAATGTGATCATTTTCAGATAATGGTTTATATAGTTACAGTCTTGCAAATAGTTATTTATATCGTTTACAATTATTACATTAATTATGTATTTGTTTGGAAAGTTCTCCCTCTAATTCGGGGAATCTGAATATGTTAACAAGTGTTGTATATGTAAATGATGGACCCCAATTATTCATGACGTAGTTACCTGGCCTTTGGCAAAGTACATAACTGTGGTCCGGTACACCATATTTGTTTTACAGAAATATTTAAAGAAGAATAGCTAAATATAAAAACCAGTACAAATGTTCTCCTCCATTATATAACAGCAACCAAAGATGGATATGTGGTTCTTAGCGATTGTTGTATTTTGCAAGTGTAGTATGAAACTGTTTACTATACCAAAATGACAAAATCCAGCCCAATTACTTTTTATTACTTTATTTTCTTCTAACTGAATGCACAACACAGTTCTCTTTTACTGACGTTAACACAGTCTATAATATTTCGTGATACTACAACTCACAACCGTTTTCTTCTCGTAACTTTAACCTGCTCCTTTCTGTTTTCTTCACTTTCTCTGTCACTCAATTAGCTTATTTTGACTATATAATCACTCAACACTCATTCGCTATCTTTCTTTCGACGCGATCTTACTCACGCTGCTGATGCACACACTAAACTAAAGCCTGACTGACTCAACTCTCGTTGCCTCGCCTCCTTATATAGTGAGGATGAGGTAACACGGACCTTCCTTGAACTTCAACTTTCTGCAATCCCTAGAAATATGCCGGCAATCGGACACTTCTCGAATGGTCTCAAAAACTCCTTTGACCTGGGGCGCTCATTTTTGTAACGTGTCTGCTCGCGTGGGTGGTGAGAGGTAGCTTGACCTCGAACGTTCATTGTTGTGCGTCAAGCCACATTATAATAAAAGTTCCCAAAACATTTCATATTTCAAGTGTTCTTTCCCTCTCTTTCTGTCTCTGTCTTTCTTCCTCTCTAGAATGGCTCCTAAGCCTACATTAATATTGCTACATTAATATTATGCATTATGTTTCAGGTTGCAAACTATTATCTGGGACCTGAAGAAGCATTGCCCATTCGAGCTTTCGTTCCAATGCTGCTCCTGCCATTGATACCGCTGGCGTTGATCAGAAATCTCAAATACTTGGTGCCCTTCTCTTCATTAGCGAATATTTGCATCTGTGTCAGTTTTGGCATAACCCTGTACTACATGTTCAGCGGCTTACCGAGTCCAAACAACAGAGAGCTCATTGCTCCAGTTGCAAGTATGCCAATGTTTTTTGCTACCGTCATCTTCGCTATGGAAGGAATTGGCGTGGTAAGTAAAAATTGCATACTGTTATTTTCTATTTCTCCTTACATAAAAATATGATGGGTGGCATTTACATCAGTTTCACTATTTCTATACAGTTTACTCTCCTATCTACTTCATTTTAATCGAGACAAGCATTTGGAGAAATTATCTTATTGCTAATTTTCTTGTAGATGCAAGGAGAATATGGGAATACAGAAGGCCTTAAGCCATTAGTCAAATATTTTAAAGCTGGTCGCTATGTGATGGCATTGCCGTGGGGCGGTTCTCACATGCTTGTAATTTACTATCCAACGTTTGCATTGTATACTGTAAAACTATTTACTTTTCACTTTTTATTCTGTTAATTCACCTGTTATATCTCATGCTGTATTGTTCATTTGTTAACTACTATGAACGAATTAGAACGACATGTATAAGTCGCTAAAATAACTTGTAGTTAGGTGACTGTTAAATAAATCTTAATTAAAGAAACACTTCGCGCCTTGAATGCACTGACACGCAGTACATATATGTCTCCGTATCTCACAGGTTGTTGTTATGACATCCAGAAAATGTGGTGAAAATATCTGAGCACCTTATCTAGGCGTTGGAATAGCTAATAACCAATTGCCCGCAAAAGTACGCCATCCGCTATTTAGTCTTATAAACGTTTCTTTGGGACACAATTCATGATTTACTATCTTAATCCTCGAGTTCTTAATTCTGCAACATATACAGTGCATTCATAGTATTTATGGAAAATACTGGGCACTCTCAAAGAAAGTCGTGAAAAAGACCGGTTCCTTGGGAAGGAAAATTCTGAGGGGATTCGAGGCTATGTATATGCAAAGAAATTGGAGAATCAGATATAAAAATGAGATACATTCCGTATATGGAGAGGTATCCTTGACAGGGTCTAGGGGCTTAAATTGGCAGGCCATTTAATTGGAGTGAGGAAACATCGAGTCTCAAAGAAGCTGTTCCCAGGAGAAATGTGCCTCTGAGAAGACCAGGTAACGGATGGCAAGACATTATACCTCAGGATACAGGGCTATTCTTAAGATCCGGAACAGAGAAATTGTAGCACAAGATGTCAAGGCTGGCGGACAGCAACTAGAGGCCTTGATCCGAAGACGGGCCGCGTGAGTTTCTTCATATTTATGCAGCCCTTTGAAACTTTAAAGCTAATTTTTTTTTTCACTTTCTCTTTTTACTACATTTTCGGAGATTCATAATGCTCCATACAATACAATTACTGTATTCAAAAATTTGACAAAATTTGAAAAGGACAACGGAAAAATGCTGGAAGTTATTTTTCTGAAATATTTGTTTATAACCATATTAATTATTACCTAAATTCAATTAGCAATTTAAAATTACCTATGAAATTGCTTTTACAAATTTA
Organism: Tenodera sinensis; assembly: GCA_030765045.1. Lineage (NCBI taxonomy): Eukaryota > Metazoa > Arthropoda > Insecta > Mantodea > Mantidae > Tenodera > Tenodera sinensis. The sequence continues at coordinate 143,636,290 of CM060967.1, read as the reverse complement.
ACACACTTTTTTCTAAAAGGGTAACAAAAAATCTACTTCTAACATTTTTTCTATACTCCTTATTTCTTTGGGAAGTAGAAAACAATATAAATAAATTAAATAAGAAACAAATAAAGAAAATTACGATCTAAAATACCATCTGACTTAGCTGCACAAAAAGTATCCCTATTAATCCTAAAACACCACTTATGTACACAAAAATATCTGTTTAATAACGTCTCTTTTTATCTGTTTAGAACATGTTTAATATTTTCCAACTTCGACGATATTGTCCATTTTTCTTTATATTTTATTTTTCTTAACACTTTATTTTAATCCCACATGATATATATAGTTAATAGTGTGCTTTCTCATTTTACGAGCCCTGCACTTCAGGGAGGTTTAAGCAAATAAAAAAATAAAACTAATCAAATGAAGTGTTCTTCATGTGAAGCATTCTTTTGTTATTTAAATAATTGTTTAAACAATAGCTTCAGTATTAATGAAGATAATCCAATGGCATTTGGTATGTACACTTTGCCGGTATAATGATTGGTATAAATTTGAAGCAAATATATTCATAATTATGTAAAATAGAATTTCACAATGTGCTCCTTTCCACACTTCACACGCCGATACTGGAAATAAAACAGGGTCTTCATGCACAGCCACAAAGTAGTAGTGTCATGGATCGGGCAAAAATATAATTTAAATATAAATATATTCTATGGTTTGTTTGCATGGGTGTAAATTTTTGAGATTCTTGTAATACTAAGGAACGTTTTCTGGTAGTTTTCTAGTGATTATTCCACTCATACCAAATTATCACATCTTCATCGTGGTATTGCTTTGGTTATATCACCTCCTCCTTGCGGTTCCACCATCCTGAACATTTTCTTACGTTTCTGAACATCTGAGGTATCCATGCACTGTAAAAACAATTAGCAGACCATTAAAATGGCAGACAGAAGATTTGTGAGGATATTGACATTTTAATTGAAGAGGCGAAGTAAAAGAAACATAGAAAAGATTAGGTCTGTGTATGGAATCAGTTTCAGATGTTTGCAACGAAAAAGAGTTATGAACTCACAGCGGAAACACCAACTGAACATATTACTAATATCATGAGAGATTGGACAGTAAACATGAAGAAATCAAATGTTGATGATTGTAAGGACTACACTGTGAAAACTATATGAAATATCACTGCCAGAATTCAACAGAAGTATTTCAAGGATCATTTATTAATTTATATTCATCATAGGTCTAATTCCTAACCTCTCTGTATTAAATGTTAAAATTATTGTTGTTCACGCAGCCTACTGTGAAAGTAAATCTTAATTAAAATGTATGAATGTTAGTGTAAGTTTAAAATTGTTTACTTTTAAATCACCGTTAATAACACAAATTATATAAGCAATGCCACGAGTGATTGTCAATTTATCTAGAGAATTTAACTATCATGAGTTGCATTTATTAACACTATTTCACGAATTAAAGGATGATATAGGCTATGAACTGCTATTTAAATGCTGTGTAATTAGTTACTAACTCCTTAAAAGAAACATGTAGCAGACATACATCAGCGTCCATTGGCACGGCCTACAAAATTCTCACATTGATGCTCCAATATTTAAGATGCTTATCTGTTGTTAATTTATAATTTCATTCAGTACAAAATTTTTCAAACTGATTCTAACGTGTTGTATTCAGTGTTCAGAGATTCCCCTCTTCGAATTATTTCAGCACTAGATACTTCGCCGAGGTGAGAGTCAGCCGTATTTGACATTTGAATAGCGACACTATTGCGTCAAATTACGTCACTTGCGCATCTGTAGCACAGTGCAAATAGATTCTCTAACCTGTTCATAACATAATGAAAGCAGAGGAGGTGATAATTAAATGTGATAAATTAATCGCAAATGAAGGTTGTCATTGGTTGAAATTTGAAAGTGTTATGCACATGATTGGTTGATTTCAACCAAGTCACGTATGAATGGAATAGTCGTCATATGAAACCCTCTGGTGATATTACTGCAAATAATACTCCAACTTGACTAATTGTGAATAACATTATGCTGTTACAGGTAATGCCTCTAGAAAACAGCATGCGGAATCCTGGTCACTTCTTGGGAACTTGCGGAGTCCTCAACATTGCTATGGTGGTCGTTGTCACCCTCTATGCTGTCATTGGCTTTGTCGGTTATATAAAGTACGGCGAAGAGACAGAAGGAAGCGTTACTCTCAATCTACCTAAAGATGAGATGTAAGTATTTGAGTTAAGAACAAACATATTATTGACAAATCTTGTATGTTGTAAACATCTGACTTTCTCTTCCCACTTTAGTAAGAATTTGTTCTTGCAAACGCTCATTCTTCTGTGTTATGTCATGTTAATTGAGATAAACATTTACAGAAATTCTTTTATTACTCATTTTCTTGAAGTTACAACAGGTATAGGAGAACTCAGACTTTAAGCGATAAACTCATTTTAAGGAACTCTGGGACTGAATTTTGAATGCTCTATATCTTTATAGGCATGAAATCAATACTTTGTACTCCTAAAGGTGTCTATGTTATGAAATACCACACAAAATTGCAGCGCAATCTCTTTTATAGTTTTGAGGGAATTAATTACTCAAATATTCAAAATCTTCCATGAGCATCAAGAACTAAAATACCATAATAGTTTTATTATTTTTTAAACTCTAACTGCGCAACAAACACCATCAATCTCTGGCACGAACAAAGAAGAATTACTTTTAAAGTAATTAATTTGTTTGCTGTGATGCACGTTGAAAATGTTTTTATTTTAAACTTTTTTGTGTATTTCATTTTTTAAAACTAAGTAACTTTTCAGATTTTGAAGCCAAAGACTGAAGTTGAAGTCACATAAATGGAGCATATGCTGGAAAAATTCTAGGATCATAGCATAAAATTTAATGTGCATGAAGCAGGTGGTTTTTTTAAAAATGTGAAGTCCATAAAAATCAATCTTTTTACACACATGCATCGGATTGCCTGTTTGTCACACCTCCCCTCTTTTATCTAGTAGTCTCTCTCCTCAGTTTCATTGTTTGACCACTTATTTTCGCTGATTTTGGTTGTTTTTGAGCCCTTTTGGGCCCATACATTTTCAAATACTGCCGAAAATTTGAGCAGGAAAGGGCCCTTTAAATGTAGCGTACATGTCATTTAAAACCTGCGCTAGACCTTCAAAATAGTGAAATCTAAGAAATTTTAGTCATTTCATTTGCAATGAATATATATTAAGCATATGATGATTGAAACGCAATTGTTAGAGCCATTTTTGAGAAATGCAACTATTCCACGTATAAGATAGGTTGGGATGGAGAGATTTTCTACAAAAATTTCTTGTTCTACCCTTGGAAGACGAAATTATTTTTGTAGTGTTTACTATATGCGGCACCGCAGGCAATGACACTGATGATATACAGAATAAAGATGGAGCACTGGTGTGGGAAACCGGAGAACCCTGAGAAAACCCGCCCTGAGCCGCTTTGTCCACCACAAATCCCACATACAATTGCTGCGCGGCCTAAATGTCAATTTTTGTATTTAGTCCACTTTTCATTTGTTTAATTGTGTTGTTACAGTGAGGCAGACGGCCACACACAGAAACTAAGCCCCCCCCCCCCCCACACACACACACCCGACGTTTTCTAAAATACTTATTTTTGAAGGGGTGTTTTGGGAATCTCAAAACATGTATTTCCGGTGAAATCTCAGAAAAGAATTTTTGGGTATAACACAATACTTCCCATGCTTATTATAAGTACATAGAGAAAGTAACTAACCTGCATTTATTTAAATAGTCGAACTAGTCGAACAATTCAGATCTTCCAACGGTTTGAACAGTTTCAACAGTAAAGCTATTTTAATAATTTAAATACGAATTTTTGTAATTATTCCATATTCAAAAACCAGTTCAGTTCAAATCTGTAATCTTCGACCATAAAGCTACACCTCTACTTGTAAGATGCGCAAACAACTTCAACGACGAACAATTATTTATTGACGAGCTGACGAGTCAGCTGTTTATTAGAAGACAACTCTTCGACAGCACTGGCTGCACAGATGGTGACAGTCGACGACTGCAAGGCAAACAACTTCGACAAGGTTGGCCCCGAAGACGAAGAATAAGTCAACTATGTTGACTACAAACGTGACTGCTTCTATAGTGAAGTTTCTTCGACGACGCCCGCTTGATAAACTACATGAACTTAGATCAGACGACGAGGAAGCCGATTACTACAACCTCTAAAACGACTAACATTGACAGTTGTATTACAAATTCAACAATGAAGCCTATTAATTGAATAATTACCGAAAGAGGTGGCGCCGCAGTAACGTGTGCGACTTACATTCGGAAGATTTTGGGTTCGAATTTCGTGGTCAACCTTCCTCATTCATGGGTTCTTCGGCGTTTATCCGTGACATCAAGATGCTCCCGAATGCTGGGAAGATACTTATGTCCCCCAAATTTCCCGTCCCTCCATTTCCATGCATCTTCATTCCAGCAGGTCTTTCTAGGATTGCGGTGTTGACGATGGACGCTGCCTTGTTAGGGGTTTGCTCACTGTAACTGCTGTTCTCGGTGTATGGGTGGAGTTGTGGTCGCCTGCCTACTGGGGCGGGCCAGTATTGAACCCCGTGTGGCCTGGCTACTGCATTGCGAACACTGTAGCGCGTTGAAGAACCTCCAGCACCTGTTATTGCCCGTTACGCTGGCTCGTGTCCCTAGACATATCCCACAGAGTGCTTCCACCTCATCTCTTCCTCCCTGGAGTTGGATATACAATAACCTGTCTGTTAAGTTGAGAATCCCCTCCGCTTCTAACCCAATCCCATTGAACGGATAAATAGATTACATGCGTGAAGAAGTAGAGTATTTCGACGACATAAACTTCATTGGTGGATATTATTTCTAGTATTTCTCTGCTGCTTTCATGAAGCCAACACATCCTCGAAGAGGACAACTGAACAATGTCTATTTCACCGTTGCAAACTGCAAGAAAACGATGATTGCGTCTACGAGAACTATGGCAACAGCTGCAGTTAGGTACTTAGATAAAGCCAATGAAGCTTGCTGTTGTAACACCTACAGCGTCAAGGACTCTGAATACCTCGAACATAAACCTACGTATTTCAAAGACGATACCTGCTTGTTTGAGAGATACATTGCTTGGAGATAATATCCTATATATAGACGAAAATCACATCATAACAACACGCTATACTGCTTTCGTAAACAATAGTATTATGGTGATAGCCAAAACGACTATAAGAATACTTAACGACGAAGCTTGTTATTTTGATGAGCACGATTCCAACTGCTAGATCAACGATGTCTGCAATATGCATTTAAAACTGAATTCTTCTACGACGCCAAATGTCTCAGTTCTCCCCTTACAGCAAAGCAATGCTCTACAATGCCAACTACTTCCACGCTGAATACGTATGCAAAGATGACGTCTTCGACAACGGATACCACAAGGAATAATTAGAAGACGAATATTTGAGCATCGAAGACTCTGATGCTTACCGAACAGATCCTGATTTCTTTGGTGACTTTCGATTACACAGACGAATACGACGACGCCATTATCTAAGCTGATTACTTGCACGATGAGTCACCCCACCTTGAAGATGCCAAAATGCTAAATCCAAAATACCTATCTTTTTGTTAGTTCTTTGACACCGACTGCTTATATGATCATTACTAGAATGATCACTTTAACCTTGCACTCCAAACCGTTTGTGTAATGCCGACTGTGAAATGAACTATTCCGAAATGGCAATACTTATGTGATAAACTACTGCCTTGAAGTCGTCGGTAGAATCCACCATGGATAGACCACGACCAAGACTACTTCCACAAATCTTATGCTCTACCTCGACGAGGAGCCTATCGTACACAAGTGGACAATGCTATAACAGCGTCCAGTACTCGATGACACCTATTATTTTGAGACTGAGAACGTGTCGAATGTTTCTTTGATGGTGAAGTCTAGAAGTCTGAGTTACTTTGAAGATGACGACAATGACAGAGCCCGACAAGGACGTCGACGTCTAAAAGTCTAATAAGCGATATGATGCAAGAGGCTAATAGTCCTCGGAGTGTGTGTCGTATTTTCTCATATTAAAATTGGAATTTGGCGATATGACCTCGTTTTGTAAACATTCCTACTCCTAAAATAAAACCCTACTTTTTAACACTTGTATCATGAACTATATCTCATGGTGGTCCTTGCTAAAGGGGAGGAATATGTGAAGGAATGAGGGACCTCGAAACAGAACCTTCCTTCGTCATATATCAGAGATGCCCTGATCCGAAATATCTGAAAATATCATGTCTCCCTCCGAAAGCAGCTCCCTCAATACATCCAGCTATCATTTCTCTCACCATCTCCTCTTTCTCAGGCACAAATCACGTAAAGCAGTCAAGGCTTATAAGATGTAGCTTTGACATTGGATACAAACATCGCGAAGTTAACAACCTCTATGAGATAGACTATCGTTTTGTTTCACACCTCAATGCGCGACCCATTGGCCAGATAGTGTGAGGCCATCGGCCTTGCAGAAAATATTTGAACTCAGTTCCAATTAGCATTCGTTTCGTCCGTTCTACGTCACATCCTGTGACAGGCTTACTTGAAGGTACTAACCAATCTGAAAACGTACTACTCTTAATAAGTAAAATTATAGATCCACAAATGAAGCGAAAATTGATGTAATATTGTTCTACGCTGTACTCAGTTACCAGTGAATGTTCAGGTTACAGGTCTCAAGATTTTCACAGCAAAGTAAAACTAACTTGTTATTAATGCATAACTTGTTCTCCATTATGAGACCTCTAGTTAAATTCTCATGATATATTCTAATTACATTGTGATTGTTTTTATTTTCCAGTCTTGCCCAGGTGGCCAAGTTGATGTATGCAGTAGCTATTTTCTTCTCTTATGGTCTGCAATTCTACATACCAATGTCAATCACGTGGCCTCATCTTGATGGCTTCTTCAGCGAGAAATGGCGCAACACAGCACAGAATGCCTTCAGGATCTTTGTAGTTACTGTCACCGGTAAGTCAATGGCTTGTCAAGAATAGTGCATCACATGTGAAAGGTGTGGATTCCTTGGTAATCGCCCACTGCGACCCATGGGTTTTTCGTTGCTTTCTCGGGTGGTAGGCGAATGCTGGAGTGGTTTATTATCCCTCATTTCTTGTACCCATCATTGCCTTCATTGCCGGGAGACGGCGTTCGGCGGATTGTGGCGGGACGTTAGATGTGCACTTTGATTTCTTATTTAGTATCGAACCAGACTACCCAATCAGGATACGACTTCGAGTGGTCCCCAAAAGGGAAATCTCAGGGTTTAGGAACTTGTGGTCGGGATCAGGCACCAGTTGTCAATGCGTTCGAATTGGAAGCATTATGAAGCCTGGCCATGCTTGCGTCCATCGTTATGCGAATCTAGCCACCCTTCGGGGTTTTCCGCGACCCCCAACGTCCCAAGGGATAGAATAGAAGCACAAAGGGCTGGGGCGCCACTCTTCCCCAATTAAAAATAAATAAATAAAATTAAATATGTAAAATTCAATATGTAACCCTGACACCTAATTTCTTAATTCAGGGTCAATATTTGTGCCTAAGATCAGATGCTTGTCGGTGAGCAGACAAACCTATGAACCGGACAGAGTGAAGACCTGGAAGTGGGTGGTCAGCCCAGCACCAGGTATAAGAGTGAGGAAGAGGATATTAAATGAAGGCAAAATGGATAATTGGAAAGGTGATGATGGAGCAGTTGGTAGAATAAGTAGCAGTGGAAACCGGAGAACCCGGAGAAAACCTGCACGGGTGACGCTTCGTCCACCGCGAATACCACATGCGTGTCCCTGGTATTGAACCCGGGTCGCTTTGATGATAGACGAACGGTGTAACCACTCCCCACGGCGCCGCCCAACTGGAACTTGTTAATAAATAATTAGATCCTATACTTCTGTTAAATTGTTAGTTTTGCTGCTTTCGTTATACCATATCATAATCCACCGCTATTACCATTTTATTTAAAATAAGCTACACTGTTCACTTTATTCCTCTTCGTAAACCTAAATCCAATTTATAGTAATGCATTATGAGCGTAAATCGCTTAGAATATGGCAACGTAGGATTATTGTTGACAGAATTTAAGACTTTATGTAACGTTGGTGTTTGTTATTAAACAAAAGTTGTGCACTTTCCTATGAATAGCTCATTTTATAAACTCATCTACTTAAACTAATTTTGGCTTCTATATTTGTATCTGTATTGTCTGACTGAGCCGTGATCCAACGCGGATCTGTTGTGAGTCATCCCCTAAGGGGAAGAGATGAGGTGAACGGAAACACACAGGCAGACAGAGGGCGGGGATCGAGCAGGCCGCAGAGACGTGCCTAATAGTTTCATATATAACCACCACACGCACCACAAGCACCACAAGGGGGGTGGGTGGAAAGAAGTATTACACAATGTAAGCATCCTCATCATCTGCCCGCATATGCCCGAATCGCCTCGACGATAACTCCGTGACTACGTGTCCACAAAGGCTATTGGCTACTATTATAATGATGTAACATGCTTGTTCAAGTAGGCTTCTATGATGAATTCTATGAATTTATTACAGGATGCTTACGTTAAATAGATCTAAAGTATTTTGTCTAATTTGGAATTCAGATTATTATAAATAAAACTGATATAGTTCAGAAAAAATTTCTTAGATTTCTCTATTGAAAGAAAAATAACAGCTCTGCATATAGTGATGGTATGCACTGTTATAATATAGCTCAGGTTAATATTCATGAACTGAATATTAGAACAGCAGTTACTGATCAGATGTTACATTATAAATTGGACATTATATAGATAATTCAGTCTTTTTAGAACTAAACTCTATACCTGAGATCACGCCTTCCTTTTGTCTATTAGATTATTAGATCTTTGCCTATAAAATGCATGTCTTACTGACAATGTGTTTAATATACAACAGTATATCATTGGTAAGTAACTTAATTTTTCTCTCAAGTACTCTTTGTTTAAAAAGACTGTTACAATAATTTTATCTTAGCTGGTTATGGGGATTGCTGGATGTATGGTTCTTCTTTTTGGTTTGTTTTATTTTATTTGCATGCTGTATTTTTCTGCTGTTAAACCCTGTAACTGGGGTTGAAGGAGTTTATGAATATAAATAAAATAAAAAGTTATTTAATAAAGCTGAATGGATGCCATGGCACCACTGTGAAACTATTTCACCCTTATTTGATCAATAAAGTTTAGCAATGCCTGTATGTCGATCAATTAGGGTCATTATCTTATAATATGCTTGCTTTATTCCGATTTTATCCAATAAAACATCAGCCTTTACTGAAACAGTGATTTTAAGTACGTAGGGATTAATGGACTACGTCATCTATCTCGACAGCACTGCTAAACACGATTAAAATGGAATAAAGGAGTTATAAGACTGATATCTTAAATCAGCCATGTCCAAATGCAGGCTCATGACCAACCTTGGCTCACCCTCCCTGCGCATCACGTGGACCTTCTACCTATCGACACACCCCTTCACTATAGCAGACACAGCTATCAGCAGTTCCCAAGAGTTCAACATGGCCGACATTACACTAAACTGCAGACGACAGTACCCCAAAAAGCACTGCGGGATGGCTCAGGCAGTGACGTCTGTGGCCCGCATTCGGGAGGTCACGGGTTCGATCCCCGTGGCCGAGCACTCTGACATGGGTTTTTCCGTGGTTTTCCCAGTTACTTAGACGAATGCTGGGGTACACTCTTTCATACCACGGTTTCCTCTCCATCATTTTCCTCCATTCTATTTCTTTGTCATCTTTCATGTGTACTTTCAGGCGTGTAGTATTGGCAGTACCGAGCAGATGGTGTGAATGATTGCGCATGGTAACTGCTGTTCTGGGCACCAAGTGGCGTATGGCCGGGGGGGGGGGGGGAGGTGCTCAGTGCGACACCGGAACCGCGGTGTGATGGCTGCTTAGCGGGGCCTGCCGCCGGGCTGAAGAGATCTCAGCACTTGTTAGGGACGGACTTCCTCGCGTCTCTGTGACCTGTCTAGTTATGACCCTGTGTGGTACCTTCGGTTCCCTCATTTCATCTCTTCCTCCTGCGGGGTGATAATCACAATAGATCTGTGTAGGTCGAAGTGAGCGAGGTGTCCCCTCTATGATTGTACCCTTTACCCCAAAAAGCATACTGCCAACGTACATAATAAAAGTATTTCTAACCTCAAATATCAAAGAGTTAAAGTAACATGCTTTCAGACGATAATAATACTTGAACATCTTTATCACATAACACATGATGAGCCTACTCATCTTAGGCAAATCATATTCTGCAATAACACTTTTGGATAAAATCACTTCCGAACTATGCGCACTACTGTGTAGCGAACATAAAAATAACAGCAACTATAACTGGATATACTGCTCTAAAAGAATTCAAGACAAAATCACGCAAACACGAGCAGTAAAATAGCGTCCACAGACTAATTAATTAATAAGGCGTCTAAACAAAATCTTTTGTTGTAAAATCTATCGGTTGGCCTCTTAGCAATGCGATGAAAAACAAGGGCTTCTGTGGCATATAACATTAACTATAGCCGTAGCTTCAGCATGGTTGTATTTTATAAATAGTTGCCGCACTAATGCAACCTAACAGATGGAATATCACTAAATATAACCAGACCGCACCATAATGGGGGAAAAAGTCACAGTTGATTTTTGGGGTATCCCAATATAGACGTGAATACCATCATTCTCGTAACAAACTGTGGTGGATTGTTACGGAATGATGTCACTGTTTAAAAGTATTGTTAAAGAGCATAGGTATTTAAACATGCTCCTAGAAATAAATATCGTCTTAGAACATTTAGCGCTCGTATATTGGCAAAGTTTGCATCCACATACCTACATTTGCGAGCAACTTTCTCTCGAATGAAGCAAATAAAACGTATAAGTACCTAGAATATCAGATTCCCATCTCTTGGCACAGCTAAGAATATCTATAACACATATTATGCCGAATTTGGAAGCTTAATTTATATTTATTGAAATGTATTATTTATTATAAAACATTTCTTTGATCTTGTAAACGCATAATAGGCCTTTCTAATGCAAAATGTTTAGTGGTAACTTTTTATAAAGACATTGTGCACTTCACAATGCAAAGGTATGGGAAGTATCAAAGACTGGTTCGCGTTTGGACATGGTTGTCTTAAATAGTTCTTGACAAATTTAGCATATTTAACAATGGCGGGACAGGGCTTTTAATCTCTTCTTAAGCAACAATTAGCTGAAGATCCGTTGTTGAAATCTCGGCTATAGTATTTAATTTTGCAGTCTCTTGCCATTCAATATTATTGTTTACAATAAGTCTACATTTGCCAAGCACGCTATCTTACATGCAATGTTATACTTTTCAGTTTGCGTGGCCACAGCGATACCTAAGCTTGGGCCCATCATCTCCCTGGTAGGTGCAGTTTGCTTCTCAACACTCGGACTGTTCTGCCCAGCAGTGATCGAGACCGTCACTTGTTGGGAAGGTGGTCTTGGCTGGGGAAGATGGCGGCTATGGAAGAACTGTCTCATCATGTTATTCGCCGTTGTTGCACTGCTGACTGGTACATACACTAGCATCTTGGAGATAATTGAAAAGTTCTCAGAACCACAAGATTAAAACCTTTGTTAGGAAACAATCTCCTGAAGATCGAGCCTTTGGCACTATGGGGACTTTGGAGTGGACATTCTAATTTGTTAACAAAGAGAAAAGTGCTGTACCTGGCCTTTAGACTTTATAGTTCAGTTTTCCTAAGCAACAGCAGAAAAAGTGTATTACTAGCACTACAGACATTCCGTCCACCTTTTTCTAACACTCAAATCACATGTATGTGAAGAAAGGTTACCTACTCATAAGTTCAAATGGAAATGTTTGCACAGGAATAGTCTATCAAGCAGTCCATGTACAGCAGAAGCACTTCATGTTCACTCCAGAACAGCAGCAAGCAAGTGAAGGATCTCCCTGCTGTCAAATGTAAAGTAAACCAAAAGTCTTCCAAATACCACTCCAGTATCTTAAACATCCTAACCTAATTCATTTGTCATAGCTTCGAATACCAATACTGCTGCAAAATGTCTCTCCAAATTTATTTATTCTGTTTTTATGTGCCTATTTTCCAATACAATTAAACCCTATAGAACTAACTCCTCAAAGTTGTTCTTTCTTTACTCCTGTGCAGTCACGACAATGTTGCAATTATATTATTTATACAGGAGTGTACAAGTTGTCTGTGCTAAACCCTCATACTTGCATTACATATCTTGTAACAATGAGAGAAACTCTCTTCACAGTTATTTTAAAAAGATAAGACATTGGTCTTTTCCAATAGATCAGAGGAATGTTTTAGCCAATGTTAGGTATCAAAGGACTCTGTGAGTCTGCATTTTGAGGTTAAGTAATATAACCGTGACAAAATAACACCATGTGAATATAATATGTATGTATTTAATTTCTTTTTTAGCTCGGAGCTTGGAAAGCTCTGGGTTGTATTTCAATGCACATTTGAACGAAGGAATTGGCAAAGTATTATAGTATATATAATCAGTAAGCCAACTTAGTTTAATGGCAGCAAAATAATTGTAAAATAAACTATGTTATGTAAATTTGCTCTTGAAAAACATTTGTAAAGTAATTTGTAAATTTTGTACAAATAATGATTATGTGCTTAAATGTTATTTTAATTGAGAATTACGTAATAAATATTACTGTAAAACTCGTAATAATAAAATGCCTGAGATAAAGTCTCTTGAACATAAATTGTGTATTTTTCTCACCCCGCTAACAGCAGGGTTGTGCAAATCCTTTAGTGACTCCAGTCCTCATTCAGTCAGAACTATATTTCTTATTTGCTTGTGCAAATCTATGTTCCATTCCTTATAAATTATGAGGGACAATTGCTGTAGTTATATCAACGTATATCCAAGTAAGCGAGACTAGTATAGATGAAAGATATTTAGAGTAGATGCAGAAAAGCACATATAAAGCCGAGTCGCACTGAAGACACAGTGACTCATGTGCTTGGCCCTTCTACCAGCGCTGCCGAATGTGGTACAAGTACCTCATGCAGCTGAACTGAGAGAATCGTCTTCATTAATTACGCTCAGGTAAATATTTTAAAAATCTGATGTGTTGCACACATGACTTTCTCTACTCTCGTACTAATTATTCTTAGAAACTCTTATTCTTGTATCTTCTTCGTGTTAGTTGAGACAAACACTTGCAGAAATTATGGCTTATTTTCTTGTATGTGCAAGGGGAATATGGGAATACAGTAGGTTATGAGCGATAGTCAAACCTTTTAAAGCTTTAAATTCCGTTCTCTTTGCACGGTTAACATAAAAACTGAACAACGATGTTGCATTTGACGATTTTTAAGTTTTCCGAAAGTGACTCAGATAACGAGGAATATCTTCAAAATGGTTCACTCAACAAAATATTTTTTGAGACATAAATTGTGTGTTTTAGCAAGATGTACATTTTTTGTACAGTAAGATTTGGTCTATCTCTTATAGCTTACGAATTATTGAAAAGTCATCCAGAGTAAACAGGACTACATAGGCTATAGGCCAGAAAATTCAAAATATACATTTCATTTGTCAAAAAATATCTCAAACATATGGCATTTTAATTAAAATCGTTAGAGCCATTTTCAAGAAAATCAAAATTTTCGAAAAATTGTCCAAGTAAAGAGTAGTTTAGGGTGGGGCTATTTTCTTCAAAATCTTCGTGCCGCATCCCTGAAAGACATTAAACGTAAATACCAACTTTGGTTTTTAACCAACTTTTCGTTTTTGACTTACACACACTGACACACACACACACACACACACACACACACACACACACACACACATACACACACACATACACGGATCGTTTTCTAAAAATGGATTTTTTTAGATGCAGGGAGCCTGAAAACATAGTTCAGTTGAAATCTCGACATTGAATTTTTGGGTGGAATACAATACTTCTACTTACTATACGTAGTAGAGAAAGTAAAAAGATAGATGCTAATCTTATAATTAGGCAGAATTTTATTTTCTGATCATGGCTATACAAAACTCCTGTTCCTACAATTCTTAGAACTCGAGCTATGAACTTTTTATTTTCACATGGTTATCTTCACTTAACATTCATTCAACGTTGAAAAGCCTGGGAGAAAAAAAAACAGCCATTCCTTCCCCACAACGCTTATCTCAAATATAAAATAAATACACAATATATTATAAAAATACAAATTCAGTTTAAAAAAGGATAAGTTAAAAGTTCAGTATTTATTTATGCCAACAAGCATACCTACTGTTGGTGTTTTTAAACACACAAGCCGTGTGTGGGCAATGTTTAAGAGGTTGAATCAGGACTGAAAAATTTAATGCCGTAGCCGGGATTTGAACCACGGATCTTCCGCATCGAACGGCTGCTTTAACCACTAAGCCACCATGGCTAACTTGCCAGTACGACATTAAATTTCCCAGTTGATTCGTACTTTTCGAACTGTCAGCACAGTTCTGGATAAATGGAAGCAGATAAACTGGAAGTTGTGGCATATCAACTGCTTAAGGCTGAAGAAACAGCCCTCATTGCTCCTACCTATGAAATGTGAACATCCTCACTGTTCTGCATTGGTTTTCAGTTCAGGATCTTGGATTCCCAAATTAGAAACTGGCCATGGCTCTTGCGCAATTGATTTTCAGATTGTACATCCTCATCAGCCCATTAAACCCAGTATAGAGAAACCATCTTCTGTTTTTTCTTCCTCATAATCATTTTCATACTCAGTCTCATGGACTACCAGTAAATGTGATATTTCCTCTGGTTCCTCCTCAATTGAGTTTTCATGAAAACTTTGACAGTAAGGACCATGAGCTTCAGAATGTTGATGGACGAATGATATCTTCTTTTGGGACATTTATTCTGGCTAATTAAGCTAGTAAGGTCTCGTCGATGAATATCCCAAAAGGAGTTACGATGCTTAAAGATTTCTGTATGGCTAGTTTTAGTTTAGTCGAGCCCACTAGTCTCTTGTGTTTCATGTTTCATAGATACACTTAGTACACTACACTTAGTTCCTTGCCATAAACATATGACCTAACTTTGGAAACTAATGATCTGATGAAATACTTTCGTCAGAAAAGTTCACTAGGTGTTTCCAGTCATCAGGATGACTGAGCTCTTCAGAAATATTGGAAAGAGATGTTTCTTCATTTCAGATTAGTGTAAAAGTGATGTTCAGGTTAAACACTGCAAATTTCTTCACAGGGATTCAGATATTTTCTAATGCCGTTGATGCTCCTTTATTTTCGAAAAACTAAGCCCCAAAATTACTCAAATTCTCTTTTTGAAGTACTTCTTGCCAATCTTGTTTTCCTTTCACTATATTATTATAAAACAATCTGAGCTTTGAAAAGAATTCATGCCTTTGAATCTCTTTATTACTTTGATTCTAATAGCAGCGTCATTTATTTTAAATATCAATCAACAATGTGTTGAGAATTGTGTGCTCTGCTTATCCTAAGAGTGACAAGCGACAGTCTTATTGACTTTGCCTTGTCTAACACTTGTTCGAATCCAGTATGACTACTCCCACACATGCACTTAATAAGAGTTACTCGTCATGATGGCAGAGATTGTAACAAGACTAAAACGATATCAAGTTATTCAGTGAAGGAAAAACTATCGTCTTGAAGGTGAACAGGTTCATCCCATTCTTCATGTTTCTACGTCTAGACTTTTACTAACACAATGATTCAAAGAAACTTTCAACACGTACATAACCATGGAAGTTAAATACACTGGAAATAATGCTTTGATGTTGACTTTGAAAACAATTATATCCTAGTCAAGTTCTATTTTAAAATCTGCATAGGAAAAGCACAGCTTATATAAGCTCTTCTTTCAGACTGGCCTTTGTGTAAGCTAAAGTTGGAAGACTGAGTAAGATAACTAATGAATCATACTACTTGAACGAGACGGGTGTAGTTGTGAGGGAGTTGGTATAAGATAAAGTGAATAAAGTCAATGTCCGAATTCTAAGGAACATTTATTAATCCATCTGCATAACCACCCCTGAAGAAGAGTCAATAGCCGAGGGCAACGGAGACATCATGTCTATTAATAAAGTACAAAAAGATTATTATTATAAATCATTTCTGAATGCCCCTCATATGCATGTTTTTATTTATTGTTAAATGTCACATAGATGGGTATGTAGTTTTGTGTGTTGTGAAGGGAGGAATATGTATTGCCAAGATGTCGTGACATGATTAAATGAACATGGGATTCCATGGCGCCCAAGCTCAAAAAAGCGAAGTACTTGCAGCATTGACAAATTCGATATCGAGGTGTAATTGAGATAATCTTGGAAATGAAGAAACGTAATTTTGAGTTTGGACATCTCCATTGTGATACAGTGGTAGTCCATCGTCATGGTACGTCGAAGAATATCCTGGTCCAAGTTGTAGTCGTCTTGAATTTTCCTTAACTTAGCCTTTCAAAGCTTACGTTCTAACAAACTGAATTAGCGAACATGTTAAATTTTGTAGCCCCGTGGCACAACAGCCCTCCGGACCAATGCCTACCGCCTGACCGCTGGATACTCACCTCTGACCACTATAGGCGTCATGAGGGTGGTGCAGTTCTGGAGGTAGGATGTGGTCAGCGACCAGGTCCCTCTCATTCTGGTCATGCAGTCTTCTCGAACAGGAGCCGCTACTTTGTAATCAAGTAGTTCCTCAATTGGCTCCCCAGGGACCTAACGAGGCTGAGTGCACCCCGGAACAGGTCTCCCAGTAGGACAAAATCCCCACGCCTGTACCGAGAATCGAATCCGGTTTGCTTGCTTTAACTAGTAGCCTACTAAATTAAATTATTTGTATCCCTTGTGGTCATAATCACACCAACGTATCAGTTATGAAGCATAGCATGGAGTAATAAAC
Source organism: Tenodera sinensis (assembly GCA_030765045.1). Lineage (NCBI taxonomy): Eukaryota > Metazoa > Arthropoda > Insecta > Mantodea > Mantidae > Tenodera > Tenodera sinensis. The sequence goes on along the minus strand of CM060967.1, from coordinate 143,619,234 downwards.
CCCGATTGCTACCACCAGAGCTGCCAATCTTACAAAAGTTGGGCGTAACCTGCTGTACAAGGATTCGATTCCCGGTTGGAATTTTTCTTTAATTAAGATTATTCCCCATCCTCCCTAGAGTCTAGTATTACTGGGAATGTGAATGTGTGTGTGTGAATTTAATGTAACCACTAATCCAAAGTAATAGCAACCCAAACATCAAAACCACCGCTAAGTGAGTGAACACCATTGCTCTTGAGCAATTGTTTCAAGAGGTTAAAAGCTGCCGATATCACTTTTGGTATTAACGGCGGCTTAAATGGAACATGAAAAAAATCTGATGTGTTGAACTCTTGTACTAACCATTCTTACAAACTCTTATTCCTCTAACTTCTTCGTGTTAGTGGAGATAAACATTTGCAGAAATTCTCTTAGTGCCCATTTCATTGTAGGTGCAAGGGGAAGCTATTAACAGTAAAGTAACAGAATATAAAATAAGAACAAATTAGAAACTAAAATATTTACTTATGTTAGCTCTGGAAGGTTTTGCAATATTACTAATTAGTTTCTAATTTGTTCTTATTTTAGATACTCAAATATTTTAAAGTTTTGAGATTCCGTTCTCTTTGTACGGCTAAGATATAAAAAAGTTGAATAACGATCTTCCATTTGGCGAACGTTTGAGTTCTTTTATTCTATTGTTTAACGACGCAGTCAGTTGTCAGGATCATATCAACATCGCCGGAATTTCGTCCCGCAAGAGTTCTTTCACATGGTAGTAAATCTACTGACTTGGAGCTGTCGTTTTTAAGCACACTTAAAAACCATCGGAGCCGCATTTGAACCCGTGACCTTGGGATCAGTAGGCCAGCGTCTAACCAACTGAGCCACCCAGACCAACGACGACGAACTTTCAAGTATTCCAAAACTTACACAAATAACAAGGAATATGTCCGAAATGGTTCACCCCACAAAAAATTCATTTGGACCTGAACTGTGCGTTTTAACGAGATCTACATTTTTGTACAAGAGTTGGTGTATCGCTTACGGTTTACCAGTTATGCAAAAGTTGTGAAGAAAGCCAGAAAATTCAAAATATGCATTTCATTTGCCATAAAAATATATTAAACATGTGGCATTGTAATCAAAGTCGTTAGAAGCATTTTCGAGAAAATCAAAATTTCGAAAAATGTTCCATATGAAGGGTAGTTTAGGACGGAAAAATATTCTTGAAAATCTTCGTGTCATATCCTTGAAAGATATTAAGACTTAAATACCAAATTTGCTTTTTAACCCTTTCGTTTTTGAGTTACACTGTTCACAGACACACACACATACACACACACACACACACACACACGCACACATACACCTGTTTCTAAAAATGTTTTTCTTTTTATTCGGGGAGCCTCTAAACATATATTTTCAATATTTCGATCTTCACATCGAATTTTTGGGTGAAATACAATACTTCCTCTACTTACTATACGTAGAAGAGAAAGTAAAAAAGCAAATTTCTAAAGTCGGTCAATTTGGCCAAATTGTTCGGTATATTTTAAAAATAATATTTATTTTAAGTAATGCTGTCTGCCTGTACATAGCATAAAAATTGTCGTTGAAATTTAATTTTTAGTTTAGCTTTAAAAACAAACATGTTTTAAAAACTAATTCGTTGTCAAATTCTATATAATTTTACATACTTTTTATTTAAAATCATAACTTAAAAATCCAGAAGAGCACAAAAAATGTGCATGATTATTTTTATCACTTGTAAGTCCTACATAGGGGGAGGGGGATAGTCAGGTAAAGAAAGAAATTTTCAGTATGTGTATGAAAATTTTCGGAAGAATTGAGTGAAAAATCCCTGTGGAGCATTTTTAATAAGCAAAATTGCTAAGGAAAAGTACTAAAAACTCAACTTTTAAAATGGAAATAATTTTAATTCCAGTTTTTTTTACGTTATTGTTTATATGAGTAAAGAATCAGAGTATCAAAAGTGAAAGTACACTTTGAAGTTATTTTTCAGGTTAATTTGGGCCGTGCAATCCTAATACTTATTTTCCTAAGATTTTAACAAAATTTAATTGGGATATTCCCTTAATGCATCATTTATCTAGTTATTCCATATATCGTAATCCTGCGGGCCCTAATGACCTAGATATCGAGGGGCCCTTAAACCCTATACACACACTCGTAATCCTGGGGTGTTTATTAAGCAGAGGTGGTCGATGATCACGTGCTAATGTCCTACAGCACAGTGTAAAAATTGCACCGATATTACACCTAGGTATTCTCTTAGAGTGCGAGCCGTTATACGAACAAAGCGAACGAAAATCTATTTTATAGTGCTCTCTCCAAAATAACAAGAATAGCTAGAATTACTAGTGCTGAATGGATTTCAGCTCCTATGATCTCGCGCAGAGAGAAGGCACGAAATTTCGACTGCGCATGCTCTGCTACCAGCTGTGAGTGTGCTAGGTGCTAGGTGGCCGAAATTTAGCCGTGTTTCGTTGCTACGCCTGGGCCAGTGTGTTTACGAAGCGTAAACAGGATCACAGTCATGTGTTATCAAAATTTAGCCCGTGTTAGGTTACGACGCCTAGGTCAGTGTGTGTATGAATGGAATAACAGCGTCTTCTGCTATCAGCGAGGCAACTTTTATTCCTGCCATCAATAACCAGGTATTTATAGCATCATATCTCAATTCTTTCTCCATTTTTACAAACTGACGAAGTAGACATAACAGTTTACTCTTGATTTTAATAGATGCCTTCCTTTCTGTTTTAATTCAGTGGCCAGCGTACTTGGACAAGTTCAATTTAATTGTATCTACTCTGTTTTTCATGTTTCTCGGTCTGTTATTGTTCGTATGAACTGGTGGTACTGGGAGCACAATTCCATTTTGTCAAATTGGGCATGATCAGGGTACCTGTCTTTTTTACTTTCTCTACTGGTAAGTAGAAGGAAGTATTGTATTCCACCCAAAAATTCGATGTCGAGATTTCACCAAAAATAGTGTTTTGAGACTCCATGAATAAAAATAAAAAAAAAAAAAATAATAAATAAATAAATAAAAACATTTTTAGAAAAAGATCTGTGTGTGTCTGTCTGTAAGTCTGTGGACAACATAACTCAAAAACCAAAAGTCGGTTAAAAACCGAAGTTGGCATTTAAGTTAAATGTCTTTCAAGGATGCAACACGAAAATTTTGAAGAAAATATTCTGGGGCACCCTAAACTACTCTTTACATGGAAAATTTTGATTTTCTTGAAAATGGCTCTAACGATTTTGGTTAAAATGTCATATGTTTAAGATATCTGAATGACAAATGAAATGTATCTTTTGAATTTTCTGACTATGCCTATGTAGTCCTGTTTACTCTTGATGATTTTTTAATAACTGGTAAACCGTAAGATAGACAAATTCTTACTTTACGAAAAATGTAGATCTCACTAAGACACACAATTTATGTCCAAATAAATTTTTTTGTAGAGTGAACCATTTCGAAGATATTCCTTGTTATTTGTGTCGGTTTTGGAAAACTTAAAACTTCGGCGAAGTGGATCATTGTTGTTCATTTTTTTATATGTTAAGCATGCAAAGAGAGCAGTATCTCAAAGCTTTAAAAGATTTAACTATCGCACAAAGCCTACTGTATTCTAATATTCCCCTTTCAACTACAAGGAAATAAGCAATAAGATATTTGTACAAATGTTTATCTCAACGAACACAAAGAAGATATAGGTATAAGAGTTTGTAAGAATGGTTAGTACAAGAGTAGAGAAAGTCATGTGAGTGCAACACATCAATTTTTTTTTTTTCTTCTTTCCTTCTGTAATCCTGCTTATTATAGGTTGTCTTCCATTGATTAGTGTTAGTCAGATTTTTTACTAATGTTTTTACTAGTATTTCTGACTTAATTAACATAAAGTTGGGTGTCATAGAATAAAGTACTTTTTACAACACATCAATTAGGATCAAATTTGCACCACATTGCTTGTCATGTAACATTGAATTATTTGCATATAGTCATTTTTATTATGACAAAAAAATAGGTTTGGTAGACCTAAGGGTTCAATTCCTAGCTGGAGGGATACATTTTTCTGTATCATGTAAATGTGAATGAGATTGTGGGTAAATGTGAGCAACATAACCCAATAATAATGACCAACAGAAATTTAGAAATAAAATCTAAGGAATACTTTAGAAATGTAAAACGCCAACAGTTGGAAAAATCAGCAGTTGCCATGCACTTTTGGACAAAAAACCACAACGTAAAGCCAGAACCAAAACTCCTCAGATAGGTAGTGGGAAAAGAAGAGCTGTCCACATGGGAACAAATCTTCATTTTGAAAAATAGAAACAGAGTATTCAATTTTGACATCCCTGAGAAAGATATCTTCAGCAAGTTCCTTGAGCACCACCAGAGGAGACCTCAGAGGGAACATTACCATCCACACCAGGGAGAAACAGTCGATGTCCAGTTGATAATGGAGGAAAGTCAAGCCTTTGAAACATGTTCTGGTAAATTATAAGTATTGTGTAGAGTTAAATAAGGAAATAATGAAGCTATTAACAGTGTGGCGACAAGAATCTAAAGTAAAAACATATTAGGAACTAAAATCTTCACTCATCTTAGTAATATTGCAAGTTCTTTGGTGCTGACAAGTTTTGAGTTGACTCAAATGTGTTGGAGTCAACTCGAAACTGTCAGCACCAAAGAACTTGCAATATTACTGAGATAAGTGAAGCTTTTAGTTTCTAATTAGTTTTTCCTTTAGATTGCATAGTGTTATTAATCGACCCTACCTTTTTGGTTTAAATTTATTATTACAACACTATTTTTAAACTTCCAAGAAAGAAGACAAGGAAGGCTGTATTTTGAGATTCAATTTAAGGGAAATAAAGTGACAGAATAATGTAACTGGACTTTAATCTGACACAATATAAAAAACAAATCTACAATTAACACCAAATTTTCACAATGGAGAACAAATTTGTTTAAAACCTTTATGCAGATGAATAAATCTATTTAGTGTAAAGCAATGGCCACAAAATTTGACAATTACATACAACTTCCAGCAAAACTATTATTTGGCTCACTTGCAAGTCATGTATTGCATGTTTTGTTGACTATCCCACTCTTACTACAACATCATTTGACTAATAAGGTATTTTAAAATGATGTGTTTCAATCAATCATTACCATCCCACATTTTTATCACCTCCCTAGTGTCTGTTAGTTGTTTGTGATCATAGTGTTCTTTTCTATAACATTCAAAGTCAACTTCACCAAAACAGCAGAACATCAAACAACACAGAGAAACAGAAGCAGTTTGTTCAATTAATCTAGAAAGTTAATACATGAAAAGAAACTGGTAACAATTTTGTGTTTTTGAATTCACTTAACATTTTATTGTATTTATCTATCATAATTCTTTTAACCCTGAGTAGTCACACACAAATTTGATTTTCCCTAGATAAATACAAAAACTTTGTGAGATTACTGTTCATAATTTTATAGGTGTTTCAATAATCACACTAAATACACTGCAAATGGCTACACTGCTGGTCAACTGCTAATCCAATAATCAACATCTACACTTTGAGCAAAGTTGTGTTCCTCAACCATTATTTATCAATGTCTCTGCACAGGTAGCTAAAGAGTATTATTTCTGAAAATTTTTTTCTGTTGTTTCTTGAATAATTCTCTTACACAAAAACTGTTGTGAACTATAAACTATATTCAATCAGATATTTGAATTATAAAATACTAAAGAGTTAAAATGTTTTATAAAGAATAACATTTATAGTTCTGATTTGCTAACTTTCGGTTGATTGTTATAACACATGAGTCACTCCACACCAAGCACAAATTCAAAGAAAATTAATCATCAAGTGTGTGATTTTTATTCCACTAAATGTTTGAAAACATATTTAAAGAGATTTAGATTAGGAATCTCGTTGGAGCAAGGAAAAGTGAGCGTTTGAGGACTATTAATTGAAAGAATATTAAAGTATTTATTTAGGATCCAGGAGTTACCCAACAGTGATTTATTAAACATGTGTTTGAATTTACCCGATGCTCTAAAGGGAATAAGGGAGAGAAAAAGCAGTATTTGAATTTTCAAAAATCTTGGAAGCAGACAAATACGGAAAAATTAAAGATCTATTAATGATAAATGGGCTATTGGGATATGTGGGCCCCAGGGTCCAAATTAGATACAGTTGGAGCTAAGAAGTGCTGGAAAGTGTTCATGGAATGTAAACAATTGCAAGTGGTCAGTGAACACAACAGTTTGAAAGGTGAGACTGTTAGAAATTTGTAATTGTTATGGCTTTTGGGTATTGTCTGAAGAATGGCTAAAGCCAATATCAGGCAAACATGTATGTAAATTTACATAGTGCTTATACTAATAAATAAATTCCAACTTGTTTCCAGCTGGCCGCCAGTAGCTAAGGTAGTTGTATTTGTAGAATTAGAATTGTTGGAATGAACATTACCTTACTTTATGTACAAGGGCCATTCAGAAATAATTTACAATTGCATTGTTTTAAACATATTGCTCAATCTATGGTACATCCTCTCATAGGCAATGAACTGATACAGTATACCATGCAGATGCTAGATGGCAGTTGTGAAGAGAGTGTATAGTGAAAGAACAGTGCTTGTTTATTGTTAAGTGGAGATAGCCATGTACAAAGACAGACTGTATGATTTTTGTGGAAGCAAGGCATCAAAGCAGCAGATATTCATAGTATGTGCATATGTGTTCAGAAAACTCTTGTGCAAAAGACTGTTTACAACTGAATTGCTGAGTTTGCCAGTGTTAGGGAATCTGCACATAAGAATGTGAGTACTGGTCATTCAACATTGCAGTCCCTGTAGTACATTGAGGTCGTTTGAATTAATTATGGCTAATAGGTGCATAAACTTTGATGAACAGGAATGGCAGATAGACAGTGTAATCATGCATAGTATTATTCATGATAATTTGAATAATAGAAAGCTGTGTTTACATTGGAGTCCTTGAAAATTAAAGCACGCCTAGAAAGAGAGCAGGTTTGAAGTGTGTTATTGACTGTTAGAAATGGAGCATGTAGATGCAGAGTTTTTGAGAAACTGGTGGCAAGTTATGGTGTCACTATCATACACCTGAGAAGAAAGTCCTTATTTGTTAAGGTGAAGGATGTGCTCCAAGGCAATACTTTTGGCAAGAATGAGGAATTGCAGGCAGTTGTCCATAGTAGTACACAGTACCCCCAAATAATGGTTCCATGACTAAACTAACTACTAAGCCCCGGCACAACAGCCCATGAAGAGCCACGCCTTACCACCCAGCCACTGTGTCCCCCCCCCCCTTGGCCCACTACAGGCATCATTGGTGGGGTGCAGTACTGGAGGGTGGTATGTGGTCAGCGTCCCAATCCCTCTCAGCCAGTTATGTGGTCTTCACAACCTGGGGCTGCTACTTTTCCATCAAGTAGCTCCTCAATTGGTCCCCCCCCAGGACTAAGAAGGCTGAGTGCACCCGTGCCAGACCTCCCAGAGGAGATAAAATCCCCATGCTGGTACTCGGGTCCTCCGCGCCAGAGGCAAACATGCTACCAACTGCGCTACAGAAGCGGTCATGGTTCTGTGACACAATGATGAAATTGCTAGGAAGGTGGCAGCAGTGTATTGATGTCAGTGGGGAGTATATTGAAAGATCCCATGTACATTTAATCATGTTTATTAACAAAATACAAAAGATTATTATTATAAATCATTTCTGAATGCCCCTCGTATGTATGTTTTTATTTCTTTCTAAATGTTTATTCTTGCAGTTATAAAAAATGAAAATTTATGTATTTGAATGTATATACAAATGGACACTATCTATGAGCACATTTTCCTCCTCTCCTAATTAAATAGTGTAATTAAACTTCAGCTTAGTTATAATTTCATGGCACTTGTATTCTTATCTTTGTTTTCAAGATAGAATAATCTTAAATCTTTTCTTTACAAAATAATTTTGAATGTAATTTTTATGCATTTCAGACCCATCTCTTTTTTTCAAAAGAGATCCAGTATTGCTCATTTTTTAAACTATAACATGTAACATTTCAGGATTGGACCCACATAAGTGGGTAATTAAAAGACAATTAACTCACCTACCCAGCTGGATAGTACATTTTGTGCAGACTGTGGGCTGGATCATCACTATGAGAACTTCTCACACTACATGAAGGCACAAGTGCCTATGGTGTTTCTTTATGCATTAGATGTCAGTTTACTAAATTATGTACACACTTATTTTAAACAAAATTCACTTAAATACAGTTTGTAACACAGGTCAGTTAAAGTTGCAAGCTATTGAAACAGTTCAAAAAGTGAAGATTTCCTTTTTGTGAAGTTTCTGGATGATCTTTCACTGCTATAGTTCTTGTGTTCCATTTTATATTGGGTATGAAAGACAGAGTTAAATTTTGCTCAGAGACCTCATTATCAGGCTTGAGGTTCTTTTCTTCTTCTTTCTGGAACTCCTTTCTGCTGTTAAGCGTGGAGTACAGCCTCAATCTATCTGCTCTATCCATCTCGGTTCCATAACATTATCTTCATTTCTGTCATTGTTTTCCCTCTTTCATTGCCCAGCTGCTCAATATATGCTTGATAAAACATACATGGCCTTCCTCTTTCTCTTCTTCCTTCTGGTCTCACCTCTAAATATTGTTGTTGTTGTTAGCTAATGCTGGATTTCTGACAATGAAGTCATTAATCCTCTTGCTCTCCAATATTTTTTGATATTGAAGAGAGCAATAGCAGTAATAGTAACCGCTTTTTAGAGAGCACCATATTTTTATGTTTTGTCGGTCACATCGCTCTCTCACAACCCCCAGAATGTCTGGAGGACCACACCTGTCATCGGTTTACGGGTCTCACTGACCTGACCGGGAGAGTTATCAAAATAAATTCACCGACCATATCCTCTGATCACCAATCAGAGGACGTATTACATGCCATGACAGGTCAGCATGTTAGGGGTTAAGATTTTATAGAGAAATGAGAGGTTCGAAAAATAAAGACTCCCTAGCCCTCGGAAACCCTAATAGCATAGGGGTCGGAAGAGAACAAGAGATGACCAAGGTAAGGTCAGATAGAAAAGCTACAGTGAGGAGCAAAACACCAGTAAGTGGAAGTAATGTACTGCTCAGCTTGGGTACCTTGTGGTCGCTACTCACATATCCCCTAGACGGAGACCCCTGAGTCATCACCTCTAAATATTGTTTGGGTTTTCTTTCCTCCCCCATGCATGACACATGACCATACCATAACAGTTGTCTCTTTTTCTACAATTTGTTTTACAGAGTGGATACCCAGTTCCTCTCTTATTGTCGAGGTTCTTTTACATGAAGAAAACCTATGACACAGGACCATTGGCTTTACTTCCTTTTGAAGGAAGTTATGCTAAGGATTTTTATGTCCAAAAAGAATCCATTGCTGTCTGCCAGATTTGAACCTGTGACCTCAGGAACCAGATGCATGTTACCCCTAGATCATGTAGAAGGACACAAAGAATAAGACATTTAACTTTTTTAACTATACCATTACTAAACAGGAAGGAAGAAACTCTAAAATTGAACAAAACAACAATGTCCGATACTCGAACATAAAAAAAAAAAAAGAAGCACTAATGCAGAGAAATTATGTAAACCAATCAGCAATCAGAATGGAGAAGCCCCACCCATCTAATACACACCTCCCGCTTAAGCCCAGCCAATCCCCTGTGAGCGGCCCACATATAATGTTGAAACTGATCCTTCACAGAGAAGGCTCAGACTACACAACCGATGATGTCCACCACAGGCGTGGACAAAACGTCTGGACCTCAAAACTCCTCAAAGCAGACCACGGCTTTTAAGCCCAGAAGAAATCTCTAGCCTTAATTCTAACTCCGGCCGTGAAAGTTTATGACTACTTATACCATTACTGCTCACCTGGATGGCTTTGGATTCTATGTATGGTAATAATGACGTTATTTTGCATCAGTTGTCACAAACTCTAAGACTGATGATATCTGGGTGTGTTTCATTATTTGTTTGCTTAGTATTGTTGAAATAATACACTTCAACTATCATTTTTTATAACTATCACGGTAATTCTTTACATTAAAAGAGTTAACCCCATAACCCTGTGACACAACAGCCCATCCAAGCCAGGGCCTACTGCCCAACCACTGCATCCTCCACCTCTGCCCATCACAGGCATCATGAGTGGGGTGCAGTACGGGAGGTTGGGTGTGGTCAGCACCCCGGTCAACTCCTGGCTGGTTATGTGGTCTTCTCAACCAGGATTAAAAGGGTAAAAGCACTGATAATGTCTAGGTCATGTTAGGTCGCTCATGTTAATTACATAATCTAAACACTAACTACACAAACTAAAAAAAAAAAATTCTTGTCATGCATGGCTATGGTAATGTTGTCATTTATCTATTATAGCATGAGGCCTATTGCCATCATTTGAAGCATTTACAAAATTGTAGCTAACTGAAAACTATAAAAACATATTAGGCATGCCTTTCTATTTGGATGCTGCATAAATAAAGAAGCATGATAAGCATTTTATAAATAGAATGAGAGGAATAGAACACAATGTGTCTTCCTAGGAGCTGTTGCTGTCGTATGGAGCTGTTGTGTTAGTTGGCCTTGAGTAATACTTGTAAATACAAGCATATTGTGCCCAACACTGAGTTAAACTGAAGTCTTGGGGTGGCTAGGCACAGATTTACATATGTTCAAATTTTTTGCTCCTTAATTTATTACTGTTCCTTGAAATAATCATCCATACAGAAGATAAAATGAAGATCATATTGATTCTTGAAAATTATATTTAAATTAGTAAGTACCAATTATATGAAAATTTCATAGATCACACTGTTATTCTCCAAAACTTCGGCAAAGCTAAAAGATATGCCAATAGAGCCCAAGGCAAGAAATAAGTCTACAAATGAATCCATGAAAGACCAAGCTAATGACCAATTCTGCAGAGACACCAATTATAGTAGACGGAGAGTCAACAGAATACTGTAGAGAATACATTTATGTAGGTCAATCAGTCAGTCTAACTGAAAATAAGAACATCGAAATAAAAAGGAGAATTAGATAGCCTGGAGTAAGTGTTGGGAGTATGAAATTTATTCTACTAGATAAACATACCAATGTCAACACAAGATCGGACATGTTGATGGAAGCCAAGCCTGGACATTCACCAAAGCACAGATCTAGGTAATGCAAGTGAGCTAGAGAAAAATGGAAAGACTACTGGGTGCCTCAGGAACAGCATAACAAATGAAGAGCTGAATGGAGGAGTGGAATAGAGGATGTAACCACCAATGCTAGGAGAACCAAATCGAGGAGGACACGTGGCCAGAATGCACCGGATAGGTGGGACTATGCCACAATGGTATGGGATCCAAGGCGAGAAAAAAGCAACAGAGGATGTTCATGGCAGTGATGGGTGTGCAGTGGATGAGAATAGTGAGAGAGGGTAAAATGGAAAGAAATGTGGGAGAGGATAAAAGCATAATGATCGATAGTGCAGTGGAAAAGACACAAGTGAAAAATGTGGGGCCATAATATCAATATAAAGGGAAGACAGACAGAATCACAATTATGCAACTAGCAAGTAGGGGCAGTAAGAAAGGTGCAAAAAACAAGACTGTCCAAGGGAAATTTAACTTGAGTAGCTCAAGTAGCAGAGAGCAGCTCACTCTACAAGTACTATTAAGCTAACCCTACCATAGGTCCTTGGAGGTCCTTGTCTGACAGGGATCTTACAAGATTATTTTATATGAAAATTTAAAAGAGACTATAGGCTTCACTTATCTTTTAAGTTTTGCTAGTATTCACTAACATTATCAATTTGATCTGGTTCTTCTTCTTCTTCATCATCATCTCCTCCCCATTCCTCTTACTTCTTCTTATTCTCCTCTTCCTCCCCTCCCCCCTCTTCTTCTCCCCCTCCTTCATCTTCTTCACCTTCTTTTTCTTCTACTTTTTCTCCTACTTCTGCTTGTCCTTCCCTTCCTCCTTCTCCTTTTCCTACTTTTTCGTCTACTTCATCTCATGAGTTGGGCAGTTGTGCATTCTGGCTTTATATTGTTTCCAGCATGTCCTTGGTCGTCCTCGGTTTCTCATTCCTGTCAGCATGTAATCCAATGCTGTCTTGGGAAGTCTGGTGTTTTCCATTCTTAATAAGTATACTGTCAAGCCTTTTCTATTATCCAATATTTTGCATACTGAATCAATAGTTAGCTCTTTCCTAATATCTTCATTTTTTATCCTATCCATACCATACATCCTTTTACACTCCCTAGGAACTTCATCTCTGCCAATTGGATCCAGCTCAAATATCTTTTGAGCCAGTATGCAGGCTTCACTGCAATGAAACAATGTGGTAAACCCATTACTTTATAAAATTTCACTTTAGTTTCCTTTATAACTTTGTTTTTAATGTCCTTTAAACAGCCCCACACGCTGCCTGGAATTAAGTAACTTTTTGTTCATTATACTTATTATAAAAAGCTATATCACAGCCAAAATACCTAAAATGTGTTACTCTAAGATATGTTGAAACTACATATACTGCTCTTTAGTTTCTTTAGTATATTCATTGTACAATGCTTTTCTGTGGTGTAGTAATTTAGTATGTTTGTATATGGTAAGATGCTTCTTTTTTACCTTTACTTCTAAGGTAGGGTTTCAATTTCTACCTTTTTGCTGCTTGTTGTTCCAGGTTCTAGCTCAGTCAATATTTCCGTGAAAACCCTTGTCTGCAGATATTGGTGATGGAAAATCTACTATTGTCTGATACAGCGTTGGGCAAATAAAACCGACTTGTGTTATGACATTGATTTTAAACAAACTTTAATGGAATAAACTGCATAAATCTTCACAATAAATGTTGGAATTGCCCTCTATCTACATCTAGACACTTCTGTGCATGTCTTATAGGTTCATGAAAACCTGTGTCAACTCCTCATTGGTGATGCTGCAGATGTAATTCCTAATTTATCCTTGAGATCATCAATGGTATGAGGATTCTGCTCATATACTTTTCCTTTCAAATACCCCCATAAATAAAAATCATATGTCGACAAATCTGGTGATTGTGGTGGCCATAAGTTTTTGCTCACAGTCCTTTCTTCAGTGAACATCTGATGAATGTGGGTAAGTGATGTGTAAACTAAGGCTTTCACAGCCAGCGTTCTGACTATTAGCTAAGTTTATTTCTTCTGGACTTGCAGGCTGTAGTCCAGAAGGCATTGGTGAAATGTTGGTATCTTCAATGTCTTCTAGACCACGGTCTACAAGCTCAGAAGAAATAAACTTAGTTGATATATGGGTAAGTGACCTCTCAGATATGTGACATGTTGCCCCTTCTTGTTGAAAGAAGCAGTAATTATACTCCTCTTCTGTCAGTTGGGAATAAAATTCATCCAAGAAGGTCAAGTAGACATCCATGTTGACTTGGTGTTGAAGGAGATCGGACCGGCAATGTGTTTCACGGTCATGGCACACCACACACCAATCTTTTGGCAACCAATTGAGGAGCTACTTGGAGAAGTAGCTGCCCCAGGTTGAGAAGGCCGTATAACTGGCCAGATTTCTGTTACATTATTATTTATTTATGCCAACAAACATACAGTTGGTGTTTTTAAACACACAAGCCGTGTGTGGGCAAAGTTCCAGTTCTACCTCTCAAAATTCTGTTACATTCTTTTTGCACTTTTTCCAGGCATTGTTATTGTTTAGAACATATGACCATCAGCTTCCAAAGCCTCTATATTGCACATATTCTTATGAGGGCTTACAAGGAAACTGTCTCACTGTTTTCTATTATAACTTTTGAACTAACTAGATACTTTCTTATAAAGGATACTATTTTTCTTTTTATGATTGAAATTTTAAAATTGCTTACAAAATTTATGTAAGTTATTTAAAAGATACATGGATATCTGTAGGTACGTTTCAATTTCTTGGACTGTTATTTGATCCTCTACAAATAGGAGTGTCTATAAATAAATATTTAGTAATGAGTCCTGGATCCATTAAGATAAATATGTATAAGAAATGAGCATTTTTATGCATTAGTGTGCATCTCTTTACACCATTTTGATATTGTGAAAATTCTAAAATAATTACAGCAGAAGTACAGCGCTAATGTATGTTTAATTTACCTATAAGATGTATATAAAAAGTTAAATAAAGTTTGAAAAACTGAGGTTAGAAGTTTGTCGGATTTTCTGTGGAATGACTCATATGCAAAAACATCTAAATGATAGTACAGTAAAGCCTCAATTTAACGGACCCCTGTTCAATGGACTTCCGATTTAACTGACTAAATTTAGTGTTGATTATAAAATAAATTTAAATGAAATTTAGAAGATCTGCAATGATTAAATTGTGGTACTCCGCTGCTTGTCTGATCGAGAAGGATAGTTTACGTGTTTTTGGCTACATGCGAGGAGCTAGGACACTGGAAAATGTACAGGCTTATAATATCAAATCTGCCATCTTTAACTTTACTGCAGTTTGGAAAGAGATGAAGACAACAATATTAGCGAATGGGTGGACACAGTTATTGAAGAGAATTGAAGCCGAATATGATTTCAGTGGCTTCAAAACATCCGATTTTTGTAATACACTGATGAAGGCAGGGAATAAGAAGAGAGTGGCTGGACATGGATGAGGTTGACCCAGCTTACCAGATTCTGAGTCATGAAGAGATCGCTGCAAGTGTTCTACAAGAGGATGAAGATGAAGTGATGATGAATCTTTGGAGTGTGTACCTAAATTATCTGTAATAAGTAGGGCTAGGAAGTTGAGGACCTATAAATTGCCTAAGAAGGACCTTTAAAAAGACCTAAAATATCCCAAAAAGGAACTAAAGATTGGGAAAAGGGACATAAAGAAGTGATACCTACAAATTAATTAATCCATTTTTAATTTATTTAAGTAGAACAGTCAAATAATACGCAACACATAGAGTGAGAAATGCTTCTTCTGATTCAGCAACCAGCAATGGACATTATGGGGAAAGAAATTAAAATAGATATAATTAAATCATACTTGGCTTAATCACCTCGTGTTACAGAAATTCAACTTCAGAAAGCTTACTTCAGTTGGTGTTGCAGTATATCATAACAGTCATCTCTAAATTCTTAGGTGTAAAGGAATGTCGGTTTTCAGACAGCACGTTGGGAAACATTGAAAGTACCACTAGCACTTTGTCCTAACAGAAGTTGTGATTTTCTTTCCTCAGTGGCCCGGGAGGTTGCTCTCATATGTTTCTCACACCCAATAGGCTGCTGGACATGGTACAACTTTTCTGCAGTAACTTTTACTTCACAATATTTGCAGAAAAGAATGCTTCCATCAGTAGAAAATATCTTTGCTCCAAATTCAGATATAAGTTGTCACAAAAAAGCTGTTTTACTAGGCTTAGTTTATGGCATTATATTGTAAAACCAGGATTTCTTTCACAAACTGTGAAACATAAGCTGAATACAACTCCTACCCTCTGGTCGAGGTCATTGTCGTGATGCTGGTCAAAAATATGGGGATATTTAGAGAGGTTTTACTATGTTCTCTGCTGGTGCTAATGACTGGAATACAATAGAAAGGTTCCTCTCACCTGTTATCTGCTGTAGTCAGTGCTGGAGTGCATATTAGTTAAAAGAATTTGGAATTTATGCTAGACTCTGAACAGGAAAGAGATAGTGAAACGAAGTTAAAGTTGCAAGAAAACTGTTAAATGAAACAAAAATGCCCAAAACGGACATTTAACTAAAAAAATAGTTAAACAGCCAAAAAAGGACAAATAAAATCCTCCATTTTCTGACCTTTAGTGATCCATAATTAACATATATTATGTTGGGCCTCATCTTCAGACACTAGGGAAAAAAGGATTTTTCCTCAACTTCCTAGTCCTAATAACAAGAGATCACATGGATGATGTGATTTCTTATGTGGAAAGCTCTTCAGACCCACAAGTGCTAACCTATTATGAACATTTCATACAGTTTCGCTCCTTAATCATAAAGAAGCAATATTCAAGTGGGAAGCAAATGAGTATTTACACTTTTTTCAAACCTACAACTTCACAGGGAACAACTTCTAACCAACAGTAAGTCATGTAAAGTAAATGGTATGTACCAATAAAACAGTTTCAATTCTTTTTACTTCATTTTCATTCATTTTGTGATTTAACAGACTTTCAATTTCAGGACAAGTCCTGGCCCCTTTAAGTCCGCTAAACTGAGAGTTTACTGTAGTATCTTAACTTCTCTTGCTTCATATATTCAAAAAATCTTAAGGCCACAACATTCAGGCACCATTTGTTACCATCACAGAAGTTCACACAAAACATACAAAATGTTGTTCAGTTCACACAAAATCGTACAAGATGTTCTTGAGTTCACATAAACACATTGCTTAAATTCACATGACCGTTAGATTCTCCATGGCTAACAGAATACTCCTGCCTCCTATACAAAGAAGGGCTTTTTGGGAAACCATTGAACCTTCCATTAGAGTAATGTTCTGTACCAGGAATGGACATAAATGTGCTCTGCCCCAGTTTATCTCTGAAAGTTCCTTCTTGTTTACTGCATGGAACAAATGCAACATTGTCATATGAAGCAACTTCAGGGCACTCTTCAACAGCATTGCTATTTCGAAAAGAGTACAAGTAGATGCCAATGCACATGAGAGCCACTCCTCCAACCACCAACACCCACTTGCCCAGGCTCAGTAACATCTGCATTGTGTTCAACATCTTCAGTTGGCTGGTTAACTCTTCAGGCAATTGTGCTCCCTGGAGAAGATATCATAATTATTATATCATATTACCATAAGTAATAGGAATAACAAATGCCATGTCTATAATACATATGACTACTTGCAGGGTGACCAGATGCCAGGTGCACTTGGAGGACAAAATTATTTTAAAAAAATCTGATATGTTACACTCACATAACTTTCTCTGTTAACTCTTGTATGAACCATTCTATTATCTATCTACTTCATGCTAATTGAGATAAACATTTGTATACATGCTTTTATTACATACTTCCTTGTAGGTACAATACTTAAGTGATAGTCAAATCTTTTAGGAGCTAGTCACTAGCTTGAAATTCCACTCTCTTTGCATAGAAAGAAAAAAGCCAACTTTCCCAATGAGAAAAGTAAACTACTGGAAAAATAAAACTGATAACCAAAAATATCTTGAAAATGGTTAATTGTACTTCTTCATCTGATTACCCTCCCCTTATGTAGGACTTACAAGCCAGTGCCTAGAGTCAGACGAGCCAGTGCCTAGAGTCAGACACCTATCGGGGAGCACAGGAATCTATGGACCAGACAGAGTGAAGACCTGGAAGCGGGTGGTCAGCCAAGCACCAGTTATGATAGTGAGGAAAAGGATGATATAAAATGCAGGCAAAATCAATTATTGGAAAGGTGATAATGGAGCAATTCGTGGAATGAGTGGTGGGGAAACCAGAGAAAAGCCACCCTGACGCTGCTTTGTCCACCATAAATACCACATGTGAGCCCCTGGGATTGAACCCAGGTTGCCTAGGTTGTAGGCAAATGCTCTTAACAGCTCAACCATGGCACTGCCCATGAGAATTTTAATACATTTATAATCTTTACTATCTGTATAAGTTATATGTTATAGAAATAATAGTAATTAATGATGACATGTATAGGCAACTCTTAACATATTATGTTACTCTAGGACATCTTGTCCAAAATTATTTTAACTGAAATAACATTTTTTGATTGCCTCCATAGTGCAGTTGGTAGCATGCTTGCCTCTGGTATGGAGGACACGGGTTAGATCCCCGGTACCAGCATGGAGATTTTATCCCCTCTGGGAGGTCTGTCACAGGGTGCACTCAGCCTCATTAGGTCCCAGGGGGACCAATTGAGGAGCTACTTGATGGAGACGTAGCAGCCCTAGGTCAAGAAGGCCGTATAACTGGCCGGGAGGGCTCGGGGTGCTGACCATGTCCCGCTTTCCAGTACTGCACCCCACCAAGGACACCTGTAGTGGGCAGAGGTGAGGGACGCAGTGGCTGGGTGGCAAGCCTTGGTCCTTCATGGACTGTTGTGCTAGAGGTTTAGTTTAGTTTAGAAATAACATTTAAATTTTTCATCAAAGAAAGCTCAAAGTCAACTACCTGAGAGCTAGGCAGCATAGGTAAGAACAAGTGGTAAGAACAAAGGCTGTTTCCACACATTTCTAGAAGCTTCAAGTGCAGGGCTTGATACATAAAACATCGATTTCCAGAAAAATTGCCAGTACGTACTTCTCGCCTATATAAGCAAGTGGCATGACAAGAGTCACTCAGTTTTAAATCAGTGAGTGAGTGATTGCCAAAGTGAGCTGTGTTTGTGTCAAGATTATGATAGAACAGAACAGCTGTGAGTTACAAGGTCATTACTTATTATTTGAAACCAATTCCCCCTCCCCACTATCCTAGATCATTGAGGTTTAGCTTCACTACCCTTTGTAGGCCGCACCATGGCTGAGTGGTTAGACTATTCACCTCTAACCAAAGTGGTTTGGGTGAGACCACGTGTGAGATTTGTGGTAGACGAAACAGTGCAGAGGCGGGTTTCCTCGGGGTTTTCCGGTTTTCCCCTCCATTTCATTCCACCAGTGCTCCATCATCATCCCATGTATCATCAGTGTCAATACCTGCAGTGATGCATGTAGTAAAAGAGGCATTAAACACTATCAAAACAAAAGATTACCCTTTGTCGTCACTTCACAGTTGTGGCCTTTGGCCATACCTACTTTACTCCTTTAGATCTAAAAAGCACCTCTTAGCTACCTTTACCCCTTAGATCTCTTAATACCTCAGCTACACTTTGCAGCTTAGGGCACTCAATCCATGGCTATGCTTTGTGGCATAGGTCCTTCAACCCTGGGCCAAGCTTTGATGGTTGTTATTAATCATGTGTTAGCAGTTGTGAATTTGGCAAGTATGGAAAATACTAGAAGGTAAGGTTGGCCTTATGCATGATTTTCTTGTTAAAGAAAGTGTCGCACAAGGGATTGGTGCTTGGGTCACTTGAGTCACAGGCTCCAAAAGTGCTCACATCAACTCTAAAATCAACTCCTAAGGTTTTGTGGTACTTATTATTCACATTCTAATTCTTTCAGTTGTAAGATGGGACACAATCTTGGAAGCTTGTCAGAATAGTTTAAGTAACTTGTTATTGTGCAAAATTAGTAAATGCTTTTTGACACTAATTTTCCAATACAAGTAAATTAGAGTTTGTTATAATTAAATATCACATGTATTTCTGAGGTCATACAAGTATATCAAGTTTCAGACATATGAGTATTTATTGCATGCACATTAACTCACCTCCTCAATCCAAACCACAGGAAAGAGTCCTTCCGAGACATTGGCAAGGCAAGGGAACTCTGGTATCACTGTAAGGAACATATTCAATTGTGCACGTATCCCACCTCGGACAGGTACTCCTGTTTGCTGCAAGTTACAACATATGTAAGTTACAACATATGCAAGTATATACATATTTTTATTATTCTGAATCTAATAAACAGTTCATAATCTCAAGGAGGTTCACTAACAAGGAAATTAGTGCAAGTCATGGTTGCCAACTCTTACGATAATTATGGGGGTGTATGATAGTTTGATACCGATGAAATGTCATTTTTCCTGATTTGTCACACCAGCGAAATTAAACTAATTAGAAATATCAACACCACTTTTGCCCTCATAGCATGTCTCAACCCCTTTAAGGCAGCTATTTCCAACCCTACTAAACGTCCTACCTTTTATCCTCTTATTGCCAGTGTGCCCAGGTCTGATAATCTCAGTGAAGAAGGCACTGCTCAGAAAATTAATGATCAATGGAGAAAACTCTGAATAAGTGATATTCCTTGTGAAATAAAGAACATGCAGTTTCTGGAGTGCTGTTAAACATATTTGTTATCTTGGTAGAAATAGTGATTTCAAAGAACTACTGGCCTTTGCATTATCAGTGATTTTGTTGCCCAACAGAAGCACTTCTTGTGAAAGTTTTTTTTAAACTGACTTTAGTGAAAACCAAAATTACAAATATGTTGGTACTAGATACGGTAAATGAATTTATTCTGTCATCTCAGCTTAAGAAAGAATGTGGTGGGTCCGAAAATTTGCAAGTCACTGAGAAGATGTTAAGGTTTATCTCAACAACAAATTTGTATAATGCTGCAATGGTTGAAGAAGATGATCCTTCACATGAATAGTGCAAGAAACAACTGCTAAAGTTGTAATACTGGTTCATGTCATCACTCTTGTAAGTGGATATGATAAACATCATTACTACTACCTTTTCATAAATTTTATACTGATATTTTTATTGTTGTAGCATTTGGTTTACAATGTACAATAAGTTTGAATCTAAATCTATGATGTTGAGTGGCTGGTACGATAATTTTACTTTTAAATGTTGGCAACCCTGGTGCAAGTTGCCAACAAGTTGTGGTTTGCATGTAAGAGGTTTACATGTACATTACAAATATTTATACAATATTTGCCAATGACATTACACTGCACTTTACAATATTGCATGTGTTCACCGAGTTCAAAAAATGGCTTGTTGGTGGCTCTTGGCAAAATATTATGAGGATGAACATGTCCACAGAGTACAAAGTGCCAAAAACAGAGTTTATCACTGTAGGAGTTCTTCATGAACTTCTATTAAGCAGTCTTCAGAGTCACATTGCTTTTGAACATCAAAAATATGTTTTAATTGGAAGGTGTTTGAAACCTCTCAGGTCTGAAGTCAGCTACAGTCCAGGAGTACCAAACAAAGTCTGCAAAGACTGGAGAACAGAACTGATTGTGTAGAATATTGCACCCAGGAGGAATAGTTTTGACTGTGTACACCATGTTTTGAGGTCAGATAGTATCGATATAAGTATCATAGTTTTACCTGATAGCAAAATTTGGAACTAATTATTTTTGGGGACATAATTTGCAAGAGCATTGCTCTTACTGTCATTTCCATTGTAAGCAGAATATCAAACTATGTAACTTACAGTGTTATAGACAATGGTACTTAGTTTATACATTGTAATTTATAATTGCTAGTGAATTCAAGAGTTTGTCATATCGGCATGGCATATTGGCCATGATAGCTTAGTGGTTAGAGCAGCTGGACTGCAACCGGTAGATCTGTGGTTCAGATCCCTGTCATGGCATTGAATATTTCAGTCTTACTCTACCCTTTCCTAGTTTATACATGTTTGTAATTAGCACCTCAAACACATTCATACAAACCAAACTATATTGGCAATTGCGATCACAACTTGTGAAACTGATCTCTTTTTATGTAAATTATAGTCAGATCTTACCGGTTCCATATCTAGAAAAGTTTCATGTTTCTCCTTGGTGGGGTTCAAGCCATCTACATAAGAAAGAAGGCTTTCATTTGCTTTGTAGAAATGTGGGAATGTCATAATCACAGGAGCTCCTAGTAATGGCATAAAAAACAAATGAAATACAATTATCTGCTTTTGTTTCTACTTTTGATGTAAAAATGAATAAGAGGAAATTACATTGGCATATTTCTAAATGTGGTAAATTAAGAAATATACATTCTAGTGATAGTGATGCACAGAATGCATGAATAGTACCTAACTGACTATATTTCAACAGGTTCAGATATAATGCTACTCAAAGTTAATCAAGAAAACTGGAAAGTTAAGTGATTTATAGGGCTAGGAAGTTCATGCATTTGCATGTTTTTTCATAGGGGTTAAAAATGTTTGCTTTTACATTATGTGCACGAATTATGGAATTTTCAGTTATTTGGACGTGATTTAATGGTGCATATAACTGCATATTTTCTTGGTTTTGAAAAATGCATAATGTTTCAATGTTATAGCCTCTATACTGCATATTTTAATGGTTTTAATGGTTTTTTATTATTTTTTTCCTTCTGGATAATATTTTTCATATTGGTAGTATTGCACATGATGATGCAACTCACAAAGATTTCAATATTATAGCCCTTATCTTGCATATTTTAATGATTTTTTTGGTTTTTTATTATTTTTTTACATCTGTATAATATTTTTCATATTGGTAGTATTGCACATGATGATACAGCTCGCAAGGTGGCGAGAACTAATGTTGAGTCATGTTGTCATGAAGTGAATCCCCTGTTTTCATCCTGTCATATGTATGTGCGTAGAGAATAATCAGTGCGTTATCTGAGAGGTTTATATTAACAAAGATAAAGTGCAGGACAATGCTTGCCTGCCCACCAGTAGCTGCGTCGTAGTCTTCAAAGGTAACTGTGTTGTGAACTGGTTCCCAACAAATTAAATTAGGCGCATAAAATGTTAAAAAGCTCTTCAGATGCCGAAAATAAAACCAACTTCGAGTGCTAGATTAATTAATTTACAGAAAGAGTTTTCAAGTGATTTAATATCTACAGATAATAGGGTACTGTTTTGTGGAGCGTGTGAGTAAAATGTAGGAAGTGAAAAAAGATTTCAAACAGTTCAGCACATAAACCAGCAAAGCACAAGGAGAATTTAATCAGAAAATTCGCAAACACAGAACCTGTTCAAAAACAGCTAGTAGAGTGTTTAGGAAGTAGGGTTATTGAATTTTCCTATGACTTGTGCCATGCATTTTTAGCTGCTGATATTCCCTTCTTCAAAATTAATAGTCCAACATTTAAAAACCTATGTCAACCTTCTTGTCAAGTACACTGTCAAGTGCCTTCTTGTCAAGTGCCTGAAGAAAGTACACTGCGTAAGACTTATGTAGGACATTGTTACAATAACGTATTGTCAAATATACAAAATAACTTAGCGGTTCAGTTTCTATGGTTGTCTGTTGATGAAATCCCTGATTTTGAGCACCATTCTATTGCGAATATAATCGTGGGTGCTTTAAATAATGAACAAAAGACTGCACCTTATCTTCTTAATGTGTGCGAATTGTCGGCCACTGACAATGTAACTGTGACCCAGTTTGTGATGAACTCTTTGAAATTACTATGGGCGTGTGGAATCAAATATGACCGGTTACTTTTATTTGTTACTGATACAGGTCCTTATATAGTAAAATCAGGACAAACTCCGAAATGTATTTTTCCTAACTAAATTCATATAACTGGTTTGGCACATGCTCTTCATCACATTTCTGAGACAATACACAATTCTTTCCTATTGGTAAAGTTGTGTCCAGTACAAAGAGAATTTTTGTTAAATCTCCTAAAAGAGTTAAGTTATTTAGAGCAACAGCACCTAATATCTGTCTTCCTCCTGCACCAGTGTTAACTCGATGGGAACATGGGTCGATGTAGTTTTATATTTTGCTGAGCACATAGAAATAGTTGAAGAGGTTGTTAATTCATTGGACTCGAATGATACTTCAATAGAACCTGTGGAAAATATTCTGTCAGGCACTGGATTAAAAGAGGATCTTAATTTCATATCTGCCCATTTTTCTTTCTTACCAACAGCCATAACGGCATTGGAAGCTGTAGGATCTCCTTTGCATGAATCACTTACTGTCTTTGAAAAAGATCATTTCCTGGTAGCATAGGACAAAAAGTGAAAGGGAGAGTGAATTATGTAATTTCAAAAAATTCTACTTATAAACAGATGTGCGATATTCGAGACATCCTCAAAAGGAAACCATCTGTCATACCAAGAGACTTCACTCTCTCTGTGAAGCAGCTAACATCATTTAAATATGCCCCAATAACATCTTGTGATGTCAAGAAGTTTTTCACGTTACAAAAGTGTTTTGCGAGACAACAGACAATGTTTTACAGTTGAAAATTTGTGCAAAATGTTGGTTGTGAACTGCAATTTAGCAGTTAATACTAGCAGTGGAACCACTTCTGCTTCAACCTCTAAGGAATAAGGTAACTTTATTTATTATTTATACTAACTCGTCTTGTCTACTGCAAAGGGACATTAATTGTTTTAATTAAATAGTGCATATTTCTTGGCATATTTTCAAGTTTTTAAGGGCATGTTGGCATGCATATTTCAGTGTTTTTTAGGGCAGGAACTTCCGAGCCCTAGTGATTTAATACAGAAAAATCTGAGAATGTTACTTTCCTGAACTGAAAAATGTAATATTTTATCATGATCAGGACCATGTAAAACAAATGAAGTCACAATAATATCCAAATCAACATTCATCATTGTAATCTGATAACATTTTATTACATATTTTGCAGGAACTACTGAACATTTATAATTAAAGTAAGCTTTGCAACTTCTATTTAGTTATTATTGAGTTGATTTTTGATACTAAATCGCTTATTTTAAAAAATGGGAAAACATGATTCAGAAGCGTTCACATCCATCCTCAGTTCCTTGTTGATGCTTGCATCATTCATTGAATTCCACAAGAAAATGGTAGATAAACAGATCCAAAAATAGAAACAGATTAAAAGGAACCAGCACATTCATCCCCAATGAGAAAGAAAATATAATCTTCAAAGAATGCACATACCACCCAACATTTTGCAATTTTCAGAAAATCTTCAAGCAGCATAACATCATTTGTCCTCAAAAAAAGTTACTCCATTACGAACATATTAAATTCTAAACAAAAGGACAATATCCTACAGGAGAGCAAACTAGGAATATACAGATTAGCTGTAATGACAGTGAAAAAAATCTACATTGAGAAAACTAAAAGAAACATAAAGACAAGAACGAAAAGGATACACCAGGTAAATAAAGCAAACACTCCAACACAAATGAGTAGTAGCTTGGCATTTTTGGAGAGACCAATATGCCATAAACAGAAATCTGATAATACTAAAGCAAACACAGAACTAACAGTTTGGGAAAACATTTACATTTGGAAAACTTAAAAATGCACTTTCAATTCTGAAATCTTACCAAGTGACATACTTATCCATTCATCCATTCACCACAATGCCAACTACCACAATGAATGATGCAGGCAATCAACAAGGAACTGAGGATGGGAGCATTAACTCCTGAAACATGTTTTCCTCCTTTTATTTGTGTGAGTTTTGCAATAGCTATATTCTCTCAAATGGAAAGTCAATAAGTTACTTTTTTATATCTTAGCTGTGCAAAGAGAACAGAATTTCAAAGCCTTCATATAGCGACCAGCTTTAAAAGATTTGATTATGCCCGCCTCAGTATCGTGATGGTTAGTGTGTGTGCCTCACATTCAAGAGGTCGTGAGATCGAATCTTGCTTAGGATAAGTTATCCGGGTAAGGTTTTTTTTCCGAGGTTTTCCCTTATCCTGAGAAGACAAATGTCGGGTAACTAAAAGCTCCATGGACCTCGGGCTCATTTGAACATTATTTTGTCCATTTCAGTCACCCACCGTCTGATATGACATTACGTTGCAGGATAAGTTAAAAAAAAGAATTGACAATTGCTCAAAGCCTACTGCAGGCCATGACAAGGCATTTGATTTTCATGATATAAAGAATTAGTAACTATATTTATTACTTGGTGACATATATACATATTTCTTAATCGCTTAAGTTTAGAAGATACATACTAGTTTGTGGAAATATTAGTAACAAGATTATTAATATACATAATTAATTATGATTTCTTGAAACTTACACGTTGTGATGTTTCAAAATGGCAATATTTTCATTGACAACACATTTTCTAACCTTATTTTTATGAAAGGATAGACATAATTGTCACTGACAGGCAACAAAATAGGAAATTAATTCTCGACCCTACAATCAGATTTGAAAAAGAATTTAGACCAAATTAAGAAGGTTGATATGGGAAAACAAAACTGCATTATGGGCCTTGCATAGAGACAAATATTTAAGAGAAAAATACAATACTTCAAAAGTGGAAGTAATTAGTCTACTTTTTGGTGCTTGTGGAGTGATTACCAAATTTACTATTACTCTGTTCGGATGCTTTGAATTGCAATTATGGATTTTAGAAGTTATTGGTTTACACATTATCTGTAATTCTTTGTACATTTTACACAATTATCTGTATACTACATTAAATTAAGTAAATAAATAACTCTGAAATGGATAACTATCCTATTTTCAAATTTTATGATGCTTTTGTAATTATTATACTTTATCTAGCAAACATTTTTACATTATACAATTTTTTATCCTTTATCATTCATATTTAAAATTGTATTTTTCTACAGCTCTATTAGCAGGAGTGTCTTTATGACAACCCTAAAATAGCCATCTAACTAGGTACTGGATTTTCTCCCATATTCCTTTTCTTTTTTTAATTAACGTCCTTGAACGTAATGTCATATTGGACAGTGAATGAATGAAACGGGTGAAATGATGCTCAAATGAGCTCGAGGTCAATGGAGCTCTCATATTCCTCTTGCACCTACAAGAATACTAGCAATAATTTCTGCTAATGCTTGTCACGATTGACATGAAGAAGATAGAGGAATAGGTGTTTGTAGGAATAGGTAGTACAAGAGTAGAGAAAGTCATGTGAGTGTAATACATCAGATTTTCTTAAAATAGGTAAATGATGTATTAATGTATTAAAATCGACTCAATAATGGCTAAGTAACAATGCACATCAGGGTCACAAAGTCCATATGTACAATTTCAATTGCAATTTGCAACTTCTAGTTCATTTGAGTTTCCTGAAGAGCATTTTCTGCTCAATATAACAGTGCTTGTAAAATACTTGAGATTCATAATATCATTAGCTATACATTTTTTTAAACATGGTTCTATTATACATTTTGTTACTTATACCAGTTGAATACAGTAGGTTTAAGTAATATTTCAAACAAACCATTGTTGGTGATGACTGAAATTCTAAGATCTTCACATGACCATGACAAAAAGTTAATAACAATTTTTTCATTTGAGCAAAGTATAAACTTTTTAAAATTTAAACCAATAATAAAGCATATGTCAGAAGTTATTAATGCCACAAACATTTTTATGTGATCTAAATTGTGTGCTTTAATGAGACATATATTCTTGTGTAATAAGCATTTGTCTATATCTCGTTTTACCATTCATACAAAACTAATTCAGAATTACGAGGACTTCATAGGCTATTTCCAGAAAATTCAAGATATACATTTTATTTGTTTAAAAAATATGTTAAACATATCATAGTTTAATCAAAATAGTTCCAGCCATATTGGAAAAATGAAAAATAATGAAACCCTTCACCCTTTCACCTTTTCCAATAGTTTAAGTTGAGGGGGATTTTGCGATCTGTGGAAGACAGGAATATTTTTAAGAAGATCCTTGGAACCTAAACCACACTTTACACGAAAAATGTTCATTATTTTGATTTTCTAAAAAGTGAATCCGAGTTTTATCAAAATACCATATGTTTAAGATATTTTGATGACAAATGAATTGCAGATTTTAAATTTTCATGAGTAGCCTGTGAGTGCTGTTAATAATCCATTTCCAATGACAAATTTTTGTTTATGGTTGCTTTTGAATTTTCATTTTATTAATGATATACAGTTGTATTTTAACAATAGAGTGGTGGATGTTTCTTTTTATTTCTCTTGTAGTGTGTGGTAGTAAATATTTCTCAATGAATATACATAAGCAATACAAACCAACACAATTTGAGAGATCCATAGCTCCCAAAGGTGGACATTCTCTCTCCTCGAGGGGCAAAAAGGGCTCTCCTGCACAGAAGCATCGGTTTGGTGGATAGGTCTCTGCATCTTGCAACAAGTGTTCGTTAGCAATATAGCGCAGTGTAGGAATACCATTTGCTTCAGTCTCTTTCTCAAATGTTACATATACAGACCTGCACATAACAAGAAAAATAAATTAACACTAATAGCTAAATAAGCTTATATTATATAAAACATAGAGCTTCTTAATTTCCTTTTTTATTTTTTATTTTATCTGATTACCCTCCCCTTATGTAGGGCTTACAAGCCAGTGTCTAGGGTCAGACGCTTGTAGCGGAGCACAGGAACCTATAGTCCAGATAGAGTGATGACCTGGAAGCGAGTGGTCAGCCAAGCACCAGGTACAATAGGGAGGAAGAGGATGATATGAAATGCAAGTGAAATTGATGATTGGTAAGGTGTTAATGGAGCAATTGAGGGAATGAGTGGCGGGGGAAACAGGAGAACCTGGGGAAAACCCACCCTGATGCCACTTCTTCCACCATGAATACTGCATGCAGGTCTCTGGAATCGAACCAGTGCCACCTAGGTGGTAGGTGAACACTTTAACTACTTGGCCAAGGTACCACCCTTCTTCTTAATTTACAACTCAAAATTTTAACGAACATAAATAAGGCATATTTTTAAAGAAAGTGGCCATAACATTTTAAAAAATAACATTATCTTCCAAATTCTTTACTGTTATCCATTAGCTTGTACCTTACACTACTTTTCCATAAATTCACTGCCATTATTGTAACAGAAACCAGTTTTGTCAAAGAACAAAATGCTGTCTCTGTTGAAAGGCAAGTCTGCTTTCTTTATTTCATATGTTTGAAATGTTTTCCAACATGGAATATCTTTAGATGAAGAAACAGATGAAAGTCTCTTGGTGCCAAATCTGGACTGTAGGGAGGGTGACCAGTTGGTTCCCAACCAAATAATGTGACCACATTTTGAGTTTGTGTGCTTATGTTTGGAAATGAATCTTGGTTTTGAAAGTATGAAATGATTAGTTAGCTGACCTTTTCTTTTGGAAGATGTACGAGTAGACATTTATATTACTATCTGAATCATTATCGAGAACATTTTGTGATGCGAAAGTCATACCTAAAGAAATGACACCATTATAATCGTCTGTCCACTTTACACACATTGTTAAAGATGTCATAAGTGCTTTATTAAGAATAATATGGTGACACTGGTGATATACTAAATGAAATGGTAATTGTGAAAGGAAAGTTGGAAAAGAAATGTTAGAACTATGTTTGCAACCGTTTAGGAGTTAAATTTTAAATGGCTTTCTCTTTAATTTATTCAACACTTTTCAGGGTTTTTATAAATATGATATTTAAAGACTAATAGATGAAATTGGTTCTTTTTTAAAGGAAAAATCTGATGTGTTGCACTCACATGACTTTCTCTACTCTTGTACTAAGCATTCTTACAGACTCTTATCCCTGTATCTTCTTCATGTTGGTTGAGAAAAACATTTGCAGAAATTATCTTACTGTTTATTTTCTTGTAGGTGCAAGAGGAATTAGGTAATATAGTAGGCTTCGAGCAATAGTTAAATCTTTCAAAGCTTTCAAATTCCATTCTCTTTGCACTGTTAACATATAAAACAATGAATAACAATGTTCCATTTGGCAGACGTATAAGTTCTCTAAAACTTACACAAATGACAAGGAATATCTCCAAAATGGTTCATTCTACAAAAAAATTTAGACATAAATTGTCTGTTTTAGCAAGATCTACATTTTTGTATAATATACTCAGGGGTCTCCGTCTAGGGGATATGTGAATTACGACCACAAGGTAACCAAGCTGGGCAGAACATTACTTCCACTTACTGGTCTCTAGAGGATATGTGAATAGCGACCACAAGGTACCCAAGCTGAGCAGAACATTACTTCCACTTACTGGTGTTTTGCTCCTCACTGTAACTTTTCTATCTGACCTTACCTTGGTCATCTCTTGTTCTCTTCCGACCCTGATGCTATTAGGGTTTCCGAGGGCTAGGGGGTCTTTATTTTTCCAACCTCTCCATTTCTCTATAAAATCTTAACCCCTAACATGCTGACCTGTCATGGCATGTAATACGTCCTCAGAGGATATGGTCGATGAATTTATTTTGATAACTCTCCCGGTCAGGTCGGTGAGACCCGTAAACCAACGACAGATGTGGTCCTCCAGACATTCTGGGGGTTGTGAGAGAGCGATGTGACCGCCAAAACATAAAAATATGGTGCTCTCTAAAAAGCGGTTACTATTACTGCTATTGCTCTCTTCAATATCATCAGTGAAAAATATTGGAGAGCAAGAGGATTAATGACTTCATTGTTAGAAAACCAGCATTGGCCAAGAACAACATTTTTGTATAATAAGATTTGGTCTGTCTCTTACGGTTTACCAGTTAGCAAAAGTCATCCAGAGTAAATAGGACTTCATGGGCTATAGCCAGAAAATTCAAGATATACATTTAATTTGCCATAAAAATATCTCAAACATATGGCATTTTAATCAAAATCATTAGAGCCATTTTCAAAAAAATATAAATTTTCGAAAAATCTTCCATGTAAAGGGTAGTTTAGGGTGGAGCAATTTTCTTCAAAATCTTCGTGTTGCATCCTTGGACATTAAACTTAAATACCAATTTTGGTTTTTAACTATCTTTTCGTTTTTAAATGATGCTGTCCACAGACTGAAACAGACAGACATACACAGAACTTTTTCTCAAAATGCTTTTTTTTTGGGGGGGGGGGATTCATGGGGCTCAAAACATATATTTCCGGTGAAATCCTGACCTCTAATTTTTGAGTGGAATACAACACTTCCTCTACTTGACTATACGTAGTAGAGAAAGTAAAAATATTGTTAGGAGTAAAAACAAAAACCATAGAACTTTATGAACGGAGTTGGACAATTACTGGTGAGAGCCACGAAATAGTTAAGCGATTACTTCATTAAATTCTCATCAAGCCAGGAAATAATCGTCTCATCTCGCCTGGGCGTTGGCAGGCTGAAGACGTCCCGAGGTGTGTAATACCTGTGTGTATGTACCTGTCCCTGTCAGGATTTAACCACTAATATGACGGGATGCGGGGCCAACAAGATGGCGGGTGTAATTGAGGTGGGGCAGGAAATAACTTATTGCTTGTTTATATTAGTGGAGAGTCTGCCTTTCTAATTAATGGAATGAACTCACTAAGGACAAGTAATCAATTAAAGAAGTTAGTTATGCACGTAGTTCCTTTTTATTACAAACAATTCCCGAAGGATAAACACAAAACGTTACACACCTTGTTAGGAATTCTTGTCTCTTTAATTCGGATCCATTAGCGAAATGAGTATGGACTTCACGCGAACATTATTAGCAAATAAATGTTTACACTTGTTATCAAGATTCCAATGGAGTAAATTATTCGTGCATGTCAAAATTACAGCTCTCCTTGAAGTTGATATTGTGATAAAGGAGTATAAAACTAGAAAGTAACCAAATAGTAGACACAAAGACTGGGGACTGAATCTAATAGCTATGTCCCTACTTATCATAACCAATTGCCGAGGCTTCCCTTCGTACACCTCCCAGAAGAAGAGGTCAGCTAACTAATCATTTCATACTTTCAAAACCAAGATTCATTTCCCGTCGGTAGGAGGCGCTGCGGTGGAGGTTGCGTTCTGGAAATACGGTGTTCGGCTAAGGGAGGCGTTGTGATCAGCTGGCCGCCCACCAAGTGAACTGATTGATCAGCCGGATCTAGCTGGTGCGCTTTGTGTAGCGACCAGGTACTCCATTGGGCTGAACAACTGTCTGCACCTATTAGGAACCCACGTCTGCCTGTGATGCGTTCTGATGGCCTTCAGGGTTCTTTCATATCATCTTTCCTCCCGGCTGACGTGTCGGAATACCCACCGTGACAGACAAGACAAGACTCAATTTACTTTTCTGAAGTTTGGAGCTCTTAGATAATGAGTTTTAAATTTTAGCACTATAACTCTGTTTTCTGCAATTTGTTATTACGTTTTACAGCAATATTCTGAAATAATTTTTTATATAAAATGCTTTACATCTATGGATCTATCTTTGTCAGAAAATGCGAACCTATATGAAAACATTTGAACATACATAAGAAACAAGTGCATTTCTGAGTATAACAGGTATGTCACTTGAAAATCTATTTTTTTGTACAATAGTATGTTTTCTGGCCCTTATGCAAAACGACCACCCTAGGTGGAAGAAGTTCTTGTGCGAATTTTTTTTAGTCCGTTTGCTTCTCCGCGTTTTGTCGGGTGTTATCGCCAGCTGAAGTTGGTCGTGTTACCTCTGCATGCCGATTGTTCGTGGGTTAGAGGTAGCGCCACCATCGCCGACTGGGGTCTGGTCGTGCTTTTAAACTCGCAAAGTGAATTGTGTTCTGAAACTCTTTGAGACGTGTAGTGCGCCTTCTTAGCAAGTCCGCCGCTTGGCTCTAATTTGTGACCGTGTTGTTTTTTCTTACTCGGCCATTTGTGTGCGAACTGCCGGTCATAAGTGTATAATTACTGGTCCGGAAGTTTAAATGTACATGTATAATAAT
Source organism: Tenodera sinensis (assembly GCA_030765045.1). Taxonomy (NCBI): domain Eukaryota; kingdom Metazoa; phylum Arthropoda; class Insecta; order Mantodea; family Mantidae; genus Tenodera; species Tenodera sinensis. Next base: position 143,586,975 of record CM060967.1, on the reverse strand, counting down.
GGGTACACTAGTCTATTTATGGATCCGCAATAATACCTATTTCTTTGAATGTGTTTTTGGGGCAGATTTGTAACCACACTTGCAGAACTGTAGAACACAACTATAGGATAAACCTATGATACTAAATACTGGATAAATGCTGTTAATAACATTAAAATGTTATGTTCTCAAGTTGAATAGTAGGCCGACATAAGTATTAGGGGAAAATCGAGTTTTTTAAATTTGCGAACGGTCCTTAACAGCTGTAGCTCTGTGTCCCGTGATATTTTGGGCGCGAAAGACCACCTCATTTTGTTCAGAGCCCTCTTTCTCAGACTTGAAGTTCTTTTACGTGCTGTATATCTATAACACGGGACCATCGACTTTACTTTCCTTCCGAGGGATTTTTACGCCCGAACAAATCCATCGCCGGGTTTCAAACCGCGACCTTAAGAACCAGAGGCTAGTATTTTACCCCTAGACCACTCAAGATGATCGTAGTTAAGGAGATTATAATTGTCTCCGACTTAGTTTTTCTTTTTTGGTTTAAGTAATCAGTATCAGTATGCGCCTATGTCGGCGTATTATTCATTCTGAAAACATACGATTTTATTGATGTCGATTACATTTAAATCTGCAATAAAATGTCAAAAAAGCTTTGTTCAGTTGGGTGTATAGTACCGTCGTTTGAAAAATGAATTTTATTTTACTTCCATCCTACAAAAGAGCCCATTTTATTTTGATCTCTACTGTTTTAATATGAATTTATATGCTTTCATACAGATACCTGTTTTACAGCAGAGTACCATACCTGCACATATCATTGTTGAATATGTAGATATCCTGATTCTTGGACCAAAAGGGCGGGAAGATAGTGGAGTCGGTACCATTTATCATGCCACACTCTTCTTGGCCCCAAATTGACACATTCGCTTCTCCCTTCCATTGTTGGATCCTCCCTAATTCACGTGGATCCTGCAATCCACTGTTGACAACCCATTCCTCATTGTTGCTCACATTTTTCTGTAAACATTCAATGAAAACACTTTCTGCATCAATTTCACTTCGTCTCTTGAGCTTAATAACTACTGTCATAGGTCATGACCTTGCATTAGCTGTAATTTGGTACGTGCGCCGAAAACTCTTATTCTGGCGATACACTTAAACAAGGAAAAATTATGAATATTACTACAGTCATTCTACACGATCTTCATAGAACAAGAGATTATGGTCCGAGAAGTCTTCTGAAAAGCGAAATGAATACCAATTATATTAAAGTTTGAATAAGCAAACTTTAAAAATGTTATGATTATCTCAAAAGAATATCATCTTAGGTAAACATTTTAACTAGTATGGTACGAAACAAAGAATAGAAAATCCAATACAGCGCATTAATGCAATAAAAGAAAAAGACGGTGTGCAGGTCACGGGTTCAAAGTCGATATGAAAACCAGTGTAGGGATCGCAAATCTTCGACTATTCCTTCCGTACCACTTGAGTTATAATGAAGAGATACCCAGCTAGACAGCTCCGTGGTAATGTGCGAAGTTTGGTCCGAAGTTTGATTCCCGGCCATCGCCCTCTCGTGCCTTGGATTTTTGTGATTTCCCTGGGTCAGTAGGCAAACGCTGGGTTGGATCCTCTTCTACCACAACTTTCCTGTCAATTATACTGTGTTCCGCTTATAAGTATAATAAAAGCAACATTTATAATTTCAAAAATATGCATACAAATGGGTTGTGGTTGGTACCACTTGAAACAGGAAGTTGGTAAGTTTTAATCCATCGGTTTGGGACAATTTTCCAGCAAGATGGGGCACCACCACGCTTTGCCAATGTAGTACGGATATTTCTGGACACAGATCAATCAGAAGAAGATCACAGTAGATGATATGGCCTCTCAGATCACCAGAGCTGACATCACCTGATGTGTTCGTATGGGGATTTGCTTAGGATCAGGTCTACAGGACACCAGTAGGTGATATGGCAGACCTACGACAAAGAATTTATTTTGCTGTCAACAATGTTACGTTCACAGATGCTTCAGGACACATGAGTCAAGGTTGAATACTGGCTAGACATTTCCCGTTCCGCTAATGATGGCCATGTTGAGGTTTAGGAAACATAAGGTAAAAAAGACATTTTTTACTATTTTTAGCAAGCGATTTCATCTCTGATTCGTATTAGTTCAACTTATAGCTATGTATTTTTGTTATACCTAAATGCGGATTTTCGTGCATTCACCATTTCCTTCATCATTTGCATGCGGGTTGAAGGACCAGGTGACGGCGATTGGCGTGTCCCAGCTGGGCGGTGGTGGTGCGCATTGTGAAGGTTTCTCCATGACATTGCTCGGAATGCTGACGAATTTACCCTCCGAGTGCTCGTTGAGCACGCTCCTTTTCAGGGGGCCTCCGTGGATTCGGGGCCTGAGCGGTGTCAATCAGGAAAGTTAAGAGAGCCCATTCACGCTTGCGCTTGTCGTCTCCCGAATCTGGTCGCCCTTAGGGTCTCTCCCTTGTCCCTACTTCCCAAGAGTCGCGTTTGAAATACAATGTCCTAGGATTTCAGGGCCCCATTCGTGGTATGTAACTTTGCCTTTACTTTTTACAACGAAGGGATACCTTCACGTCCACCAAATCTTCTCGTCTGATGACCTCTCTTTGAGGTACTTCATGATCTATCTCAAGCGGTAAGAACAGCAGGACGCAGAGCCCTAGAATTGTGGTTCGAGTTCTCGCCGTGGTATTGAAAGTTTTAAGTTTTGTAGCTATTCAGAAGTAGTAGGGGAAAAACAATTCCTGAAATATAAATCTACCATTAAAGGGAAATAATGCCTTGGGAATCTCATGATTTACAAAACAGCCAAGTCATACACCGTAAAGATCTTATCCTACTCTTTAGGTAAGCTCACAAAAATGTACAACTACAAAGTACTACAAGCTACATGATGAAATAACATCGGTTATGTTGGTCTTTTTAAATGATGAGAGAACAACTGGAAATATTTAGAAATACTAAGCGAATATTCCTGGTTACATTTTCTTTGAAATCGATAGTTTATTTGGGGAATGTACTAAAACTACTGTTTTTAAAACGGTTTTGTATAATATCTCCTAGGACGCAAGTTTGTATGAACGCACTTTAAATGTGTACCATGACGTGCATAAAAATCTGAAGTGTTGCACTCTCATGACTTTCTCTACTCTTGTACTAACCATTCTTACAAACTCTTATTTCTGTATCTTCTTCGCATTAGTTGAGATAAAGATTTGCAGAAATTATCTTATTGCTTATTTCCTTGTGGGTACAAGGGGAATATGAGAATACAGCAGGCTTTGGATGATAATCAGATCTTTTAAAGCTTTGAGATTCCGTTTTCTTTGCAAGGTTAACATATAAACAATGAACAACGATATAGCATTTGACGGAAGTTTGTTTTCAGAAACTGTCGCAAATAACAAGGAATATCTCCGAAATGGTTCACTCTACCAAAAAAAAAAAAAAAAAAAAATGTGTTTTAGCGAGATCTGCATTTCTTTTGTATAGTAAGATTTGGTCTATCTCTTACGGTTTACGAGTTATTCAAAAGTCATCCAGAGTAAACAGGACTACATAGGCTATAGCCAGAAAATTCAAAATATACATTCCACTTGTCATAAAAATATTTTAAACATATCATTTAGTCAAAAGTCAAGAAAATCAAACTTTTTTAAAAAAAATTTCCATATAAAAGGTAGTTTAGAGTGAAGAAATTTTCTTCAAAATCTTCGTATCGCATCCTTGAACTATATTAAACTTAAATACCAACTTCGGTTTTTAACCGACGTTTCGTGTTTGAGTTATGCTGTCCACAGACTGACACACACGCGCGCGCGTACCTTTTTCTATAACTGCTTTTTTTATTCAGGGGCCCTCAAAATATATTTCCGGTGAAATCTCGACATCGAATGTTTGGGTGGAATACATTACTTCCTGTACTCACTAGTAGAGAAAGTAAAAAATGGCCCATTCCCTTTGATCGCAATAGCATTTTTCCTTCCGTAAGGCTTCCACTTTCATGTAAGTAACCATTGTCATGAGATCGTTGAGGGTCATCCTTCCCCCGTGGGAGGCGCCCTCGACTGTTGTCATTCTGAGATTAAATCCCTTACTGGCTTTAGTATGGTTGGAATGATAATGATGGTGGGTAAATGGTGGTAAAATTAGTTCTGGAATAGAAAGTTAGACGATGAAAGGGAAGATAGAAGTATAAGATGGTGATAGACGCGGTGAGATTTTTTATAGTTATGTTAAAACTGGTGATAATGGTGATTATTTCCACCGGTATCGGTTCTCTCTGCAACTGGTCTCAAAAACAATTCAGGGACACAAAAGCAAACCAATGAAGGATACTGTAACCGACGTGAAATGAAAGGGTGGTTCGGTTGCCTCTATAAGAGAATTTCGTACGATTGGTACACAGGGAATTTGAGGCGGAAACCCGCGCCCGCCGATTAAAACCCGCGTACCTATGTAATAATTTGTATATCATTGAAAATGGAATATAGGCTTTACCTGACAACTCGACTGGTGGGCCGAGGGTACAGGCAGGGAAAGTAACGGTGCCGCAAGAAGCCAACAACCCCTGAAAGAAAGGGAACAATAGGGTTGCAAAACCCAACGCGTGAAGACGTACGTGCCTAATTGCAAGGTGAAGCTGGCCAAGCGGAAGGGCCGAGTTGAGAAATACAGTTCTTCGGGAGAGAAAGACACTTGCTTGGCAGATCTTCAGGGGGATAGACAGACGTGTGCGTTACGCGGATCACAATACTTCATGGTCTTGTGTGTCGGAAGGGGGCATGAGTAAAGTGAAGTAAACACTAAAAGAAATAGAAGACTTCAATTTGTTACCTGGACATTCCTCAGCTGGGCAACCCTGAGATAAAGACCTCGTGCTCAAACAAAAACCACACTGTAAAAAAAAGCCGGAGTGATCGAGAGCACCCACACCCTTCTGACCTACACTTTCCCAAGTAGACCAGAAACATAGCATCACCCATACACCCATCCAAAAATCCCGCACCAAAATGGCACCCAACGTGTCATAAACTACCCACATCAGCACCCAACTACGTCCACGAAGACCTCATCAACTTCAGCAGCGACCTGGTCCGAGCTGGATTTCACCGCTACACAGGCCGCCGCGCAGAGAACGACACCGTCTAGGAAGCATCACACCGAAGGACACCACACACATCATTAGTGACCATCCTCAACACCCAGCACGTAAACGAGGTAAACTGTTCATCACAACAACAACAACAACGAGTAAGTACACTTTTATACTCCAGTGACACATCCCGACTCAGGATAGGCAGCCAGTACAAAACTAATTATACAGTCGTATGAAATTGAGAAACGGAAAAATAATAAGCGTTGACATGGCGGAACAACAGGCCCAAGAACAACAAACAAACAAACATTACCGTAGAGGAAATTTCTCCTGAAACTGCACCCAGCCTCACAACTATGATGCAACAGATGCTTCAGCAGTTCCAGAATTTGGAAAGTAGATTAGCAGAACAGAGTACACAGTTAGACAACAAAAAAACCACTCAAGGAGCACAACTTCAAAGTAGCTTAACAGAACAGAGTACACGGTTAGACAACAAAATAACTGCTCAAGGAGCGCAACTTCAAAGTTGCTTAACAGAACAGAGTAAACATATAGAACAACAAAAACAAGCCCTGGATAGCATTTGCCTAGGCCAAAGCAGAATTGAAGCAGAATTCCTAAACTTGCGCACAGAAGTGCATGACACGCAAAAGGAATTAGAAACTATTAAAGACCATGTTAATCGTGTTTCGACTACTAGCAATAAGTTGCATGCACAATTGAGCGAGGAGCTGCACTCCACCTGTGTGACATTGGAAAAGCGGCAGCAAAGTGCCGAAGCGAGAACGCAAGCCGAATTTTCTGAAGTAAGAAAAGTTATACAGACGCAACAAAATGAACAGAGACATGAACTCACGAAAATGCAAGATATAATAACACAGGCAGCAGCGGCTTTCACCTTGCAATTAGGCACGTACGTCTTCACGCGTTGGGTTTTTCAACCCTATTGTTACCTTTCTTTCAGGGGTTGTTGGCTTCTTGCGGCACCGTTACTTTCCCTGCCTGTACCCTCGGCCCACCAGTCGAGTTGTCAGGTAAAGCCTATATTCCATTTTCAATGATATACAAATTATTACATAGGTACGCGGGTTTTAATCGGCGGGCGCGGGTTTCCGCCTCAAATTGCTACACCAATACAACTTTGTTGGCCTTCTAGAGAAGCCATAGGAATTACTTGCACTTATCGTTAAACTAAACGACAGCTACCATATTTATGTGAAGTCTTTTATCAGTGACATGGAAATGGAGGTTAAAGTTATTGCCACCAACGAACGGCAGTAAGGAAACCAACATTAAGAAATTGGTAATGTGGCATGAAAAGAAAATGTGCTGAAAGAACGAAATACAAAAGTAATGTCCACATTTTTATTCTACAGGCTATTTGGGATATATATGTGCAGTCGTTTATATTGGTAATTGAAAGCAGTGTAGTGAACAATATTATATCAATATTTGCTTCATTTGCGAACCTATAATTTATTTGTGCTATTAAGCATAGAATGTTTCCAAGCTGGTTAATACCTCAAAGTACAGATCTGCATGGCACACACAAGCCATAGGTGTTTATTTTCCCCGAGAGGGTGCAACGGAAGGCGTAACGCAGAGTAAGCAGGTCTCGCGGTGACGAATGTTGTATCGCAACTGTCTTTGAATGCTTTCTGCAAGGACAATGACCCCACACTACCTAGGCCAATATGTCACTCATTGAGGTGTGAACACCTGGAAATAAAACAGTGTATACTGACACGCGTTGTTCATTTTGCGGCGTGGTGACGACCTGCAAAAAACATCAGGTAGTAAATTATGTAATTGGTTTGTGAGAAAACTGTTAGGCGAAGAGATAAAACAACACAGCAAAGTGGATGCATATTAAGGTGCCATTTATCAAAATGTCTATCTGTACCATAACATCTTGCATTATATTTTATTTTTGCTCCAGTTTCAATGAAGCATTGCTTAGTGGCACTCCGCTAGTGAGAACATGGGCAACTAGCTTGTAATGGTACCCTTCGACAGTTTGATGGCTAGAAATTTGCTCAAGCACAGAGGAGATTACACTGTCAGTGTAGGTCTAGATTTGTCAGTACCAACATAAACAGAGGTGTTACATGATGGACCACTTTCTATGCAGCCCGGTACACATCTTCGTTCCGATTAAAAGTTAAATCTGATACATTATATTAAGTGCCTTGCAACACTGATTTCAATGCTGTAGTTTCATGTGACAGCAGCTAATATTTCACATTTAAATATTAAATTATTTATAATGGTGGCACCATGGGAATAGGGGAATACAGTAGCCTTAAGCAATAGTCCAATCTTTTAAGATCTGGTTGCTATATAGGTAATCGTTTTCTTCCCTTCACCAGAAGGAAAAAAAGTCAGCAAACAAACAAAACTAATAACCTTCCTATTTGAGAAAAGTATGCATATTTAAAAATTCAAACAAATAAAAAGGAATATCTCGGAAAAGTCAACTTCACTATAACATTTTGATATAAATTGTATATTTTTACGAGATCTACGCTTTTTGTGCAGTAAGATTTTATCTTAGAGTCCATCCCAGTAACTTCAAGATATGCAATTAGTTTGTAATTAAAAGACCTTAGACTTATGGTAGTTTAATTACAATCGTTAAAACATTTTTTATAAAATCAAACTTTTTGAAAATGTTACTAGTAAAAGATAGTTTAGAATTAGGAGATTTTTAAAACTCTTTATGTCGTATCCCTGAAAGCAGCTAAACTTAAATACGAATTTTGGTATCTCAATTAAGAACAAATTACAAATTAAAAGCTCCACCCATCTTATTAATATTGCAAGTTGTTGCATTTGAAATATTAATAGGTGGAGCTTTGTTTCTAATTTATTCTTAATTTAGAGTCTGTTGCTTCACTGTTAATAGCTTCAATTTTCCTCAATTTACGAATTTTGGTATTTAACCAAATTTTGATTTTGAGTTAGGCACACACACAAATACCTATAATCTTCTTTGTGTGTGTGTGGTGTGTGTGTGTGTGTGTGTGTGTGTGTGTGTGTGTGTGTGTGTGTGTGTGTGTGTGTGTGTGTGTTAGTGTTAGTGTTAGAGAGCTTCAAAATATAATTCCGGTGAAATGTTGGTATCGAATTTTTGTGTGGAATGCATTCCTTATTTAAGAGACAAATACCAAATTTCAAATTGGGAAGTGATTGGTCTACTTCTTGTTGCTCGTGAAGTGGTTACTAAGTTTACGATTGATCCTATTTGACGCTTTGAATTGCAACTAAATGTTTTAGAAGACATTGGTGACTCTTTGTACGTTTTGCAGAATCATTTTTATATGGCACTAAATGAAATAACTATTCTAAAATGGTAAGCTGTCCCCTTTCCACATTTTATAATAATTTTGTACATTGTTACATTTTAGCTGTCAAATATCTTTATATTACACATTTTTATCCTTTATTATTCATATTTAAAATTGTCCTTTTGTACAGATTTGTTAGCAGGCTGTATCTTTATGACAACCCTAAAATAGGACAGCCAACCGACTACTGGATTTTCTCTCCCAGTTTACCTAGTGGGATGACTCGGGCGGTTTCGGGAGATCGCGGATTGAACCCCAGCGACCGGTCTATCTGACCCATAGTATTTTTCGGGTGTTTCCCGGATCGCCAGACAAACACGGGGTAGGTTCATTACATCCTTTGTATTCCGTGTCCCTCTATTTCATTTCACTTATTTCCTTTTACCCTACATAATGCTAGTCTCTTTCAGGGAAGCAAGCGTGGGCGGGGTCTCGGCGTTGCAAGGCAGGGAACATGCTCTCGGTAAAACTTCGCCCATCTGCGGGATGGTCTCGGTCTCCGGACACCTATGTGAGATGTCTAAGACCGCGGGTGGGCGGTACGCCGGAGTGTTTCAATCTATATATGGGACCCTGCTCTGTCGTGACTTCTTGGGTCTCCTCTTGCCTCATCCTTCCTCCCTGGGGTCAACCAGGAAGGAGTATAGGTACAAAAGATTTTCAAGGTCACGTGCTGAATCCCCTTTGCGACATCCTATCCTTCCTATCCTATACTATCTTATTCATCCTATCCTGTTTTTGTAAGTGCAGCACAGAAGCTAAAAAAATCTGATGTTGCACTCACATAATTTTCTCTACTCTCGTATTAACCATTTTTACAAACCCTTATTCCTATATCTTCTTCGTATTACTGGAGATAAACATTTGCAAAAATTATTTTATTGGTTATTTCATTATAGGTGCAAAGGGAACATGAATACAGTAGGCTATGAGCGCTAATAAAATGTTTTAAAGCTCAGAAACTCCGTTCTCTTTGCACGGTTAGCATGTGAAGAATGAATAACGATGTTCCATTTGACAGAAGTATAAGTTCTCCAAAACTCACACAAATAACAATGAATATCTCCGAAATGATTCACTCTACAAAACATTTATTTAGACAAATTGTGTATTTTAGCAAGATTTACAGTTTTGTATAGTAAGACTTGCTCTACCTTGTACGGTTGAGGAATTATTCAAAAGGTATCCAGAGTAAATACGACTACAGGAGCCATAGCCAGAAAATTGAAGATATGCATTTGTCATAAAAATATCTCAAATATATAGCATTTTAATCAAAATCGTTAGCCATTTTCAAGAATATCGACATTTTCGAAAACTTTTTTGGGGTGAAGCAATTTTCTTCAGAAGCTTCGTGTCGCATCCTTAAAAGACATTAAACTTAAATACCAAATTTGGTTTTTAACCCACTTTTCGTTTTTGAGTTATGCTGTCCACTGACACACAGACAGAGGGACAGACAGACAGATACGCCTTTTTCTAAAAATACTTTTTGTGGATTCAGGGAACCTCAAAACACATTTCCGGTGAAATCTCGACATCGAATTTTTTGGTGGAAAACAATACTTCCTCTACCTTACATAGTAGAGAAAGTAAAAATATCATTTTAGACACTTCTTAGAAATTATATTAATAAAGTTTTAGTTCTATAAAACTTACATGGTGGAAGAAGGAGAATTTCCAAATGCCCGATGGTTCCTTAACCAGTGTTTTGGGTGCTTGTGAGCCCAAACCGTTGCAAAGTACCCGGGCAATAAAAGTCAGAGTTCTACCTTCTACACTGCAGTTAACCGAGACAATGCCATCAAATAATATTTCACCAACTGTTGCAGTCAAGAAAGCGCTCTCTGACCCAGGAAATATTTCTGGCAGCACATCAGGTATCATTCCCAGAGCATATGGATGCGTCGATTTCACCTTGAGAGCGAAGCCCTGCAATTAAATAACAATAGAATTCCTTGTGAAAATTCTTTAAAGTTACCATAGCTGAAAATTGGTCAAAATTATGGAAAAAATTCAGAGTAGATTTTATATGTAAAAATTCTTTAAACTCTTAGCTTCAACTAATACTATAGCCTTTATCCTCAGGACCGACCTTCCTGACCCATGGGGTTTTTTCGGAGGTTTCCCGGGTCGCCAGGCGAATGCTAGGAAGGATATCCATATCTGCCGAATTTCCTGTTCCTCCATCTCATTAGGTTTCTTTCAGGGTTGGAAGCGTCGGCGAGCGGCGCTGCAGCAGCACGGCAGAGAGAATAAACGCGCTGTGGAAATCTCGTCCCCCGTATTGGAAGGCGACCCTATTGCTTTCCGGACCCCCTATGGGATGGTACAAGCCCGAGGGGGGGGGGGAGGAGCCTGTTTCCGAGTTCCGCGCTCCACTTGAGAGTACAACCTCGAGTGGGAAAATGTAGGAACCCTGTCCTACATTATCGTGACCGCCCTTCGGATCCATTCGCCTCACCCACCCTCCCGGGGGTACCCTGTCAGAGAGTAAACACCAAAGATCGCCTTTTGGTCGAGGTGTTAATTCCTCCTCCACAAATGTCATTTAGTCATGGCTTTTATTCTCTAAGACTTTTAAACGCCGACCATTTAAATGGTCATGGGCACACGACCTCATGGTCAATATTTCCAGTGCCTTTTACTTGTTCTTTTGAGTTTTTTTTTTACATGTTTTCACGTTAAAAATGTTCCATATGATATAGTTTGTAGCAAATCTTATTAAAATTTTCAGCACTAACTTAGAGAGGATGAATTTAAATGACCTGGTAAATGGTTTTTGCTACATTTTTAAATTGCTCGAGATATGACACACATTTAACTATTGATGCTAAATTGTTGCAAAAGTTATATTTACATATTTAGTATGCTTTCCTGATCAACCAGAGGATTAAAACAATCCTGTGTATTAGCATTTCAATAATGTAGCTATTTTTGTTTTCAAATCACGTTCTGAGTATCATGTGCAACTTCTGATCAAATAGTATAATAGAAATAAAAACATTAAAGATATTTCCATAAAATTTAAAAAGTACCCTTTTCAATTGTTGCAGAGCAGCATGTAACAAATATTTGAAAACATTTTTACTAAAAGATGCAATATTTATCAATCTCACCAATAAGTATGAGACTAAATGGCGACAATTGCGAAAACTGGTACTGTTATTTGGTTTTAGTGCAGTCGTATTAATTAACATTGCTATTTAATTATACGTGTGTGTTTGTGTGTGTAACATATACAATAAAACCTCGTTTATCTGGATTATATCTTTTTTTTTTTAATTTAATGTTCACATTAGATAATAAATTTAACAATGATAGCAAGAACGTAAGTATAGGTAATTATGTACGCCAAATATTCGCTTTTTAGTTTGATTCAATGTACGGTTCCTGCATAAATTGTGCAATAAATTATGGTAATACGCAATGTACTGTACTGTAAAGTGCTACCTGTTAAGTTTAAGAAAGATTTAGGTGTGTCATACAGTACTGACGCGGTATGTCTCACCAGCTGTAAATAGTGCCGGAAGAAAGCGTTGACCTTGATCCCTACGCATCATTACACCTTCCTTCAATCTCCTCAGTTGTCCTACTGTTTTCAAATGACCCGTGTCATGAAGTTTATTGTGTGCATTTTAACCGGATTATTTTTGTGTTTTATCAAAGTGTAATTCAGCGTACACGTTTAAAATGACACCAGAGCAGAAGAAGGTCGTTGTTTCAGTGGATAAAAGGTTGGATGTTATTAATAGAATTGATAAAGGAAAACATTCAAGAGAATAGCTGCTGAACTGGGAGTTGTTGCAAACCAGCTGACAAACAGCATGGCGTACTTGACGCCACTCCAGCTGAGCTATTAATGATAAAGCGTTTGTGTGACCGTACTTCGTCCAAACGTCACACGTGTTTAAAACATAAGACTGTAGATCAATTGAAGGACTTAGTGGAATAAGGGGGTATCACTCAAAATTGTGTTTCTGAGATATTTAGTGTTTTATTAGGTTTTCCATAACTCATACAAAAATTACCAATCACTAAATAATTTTGGTACCAAATTAGAAAGGTTTTGAACTAACTTTCTGCAAATGTAGCGCACAATATGTTGGTTTATAGCATAAAGAATATTTACTTAACTTGAAGACGGCATACAATATTCTACATTAAAAGTGACAATCATAACTTCCAAACATCACAATCAAATGATTTCATCTTCATTGTTCTCTCCCACTTCACACATGCTGTCTGATCTCAAATTTAAATAAAATTCATGGTACACAGGTGGTATGAGCTTCAACAATGAGGCTATGTCTCGGTATTTTGCTTCTTTAATTGACCTTCCATTAGGGTACTTTGGTTCGAAGACTGTGTTTGATATTTTCTGTGGTTTTCCTTTTCCTCTTTGAAAACTGATGGTAGTGTAAGGGCCTAATTGACTGTATGCTAAACACACGTCCACTTCATGCCCACCTTCGAACCTTAGAATGGATGCTTTCCGGAAGTCCACATTTACGCCAGAACGGGATTTGTTTCTTTTTGTTAATTTACTTGTTAATGGAGCCAGACTAACAAAATCTACTCTCTTCATTTCCAGTACAGAGAATGGCTTCTGCTTCATTGCATTTCATATAATATTTGCCCACTCCTCAGGTGTATACACATACTGGGTATGTCGTTTTAAGTTTTCAATAATGCCAAAATCTCCATCACTCTGTTCTTCTGTAATGTGTTTATAACCACACCATTCAGTTTTGCAACATTGGATATTGGTAAATGATTTAGCAGACACAATTTTGCCTTTTCGTGTAGAATACTCTTTTCTACTATTCCGTGCTAACTTCCTGCTGTTATATTTCCATTTTTTTACATCTCTCTTCCTCTTTTTGCTTCTCTTTTCCTCATTTTCTTCATTTACAAGCACAACAAACCTTTCAGCATCAGCCATCTTGTTTCTAAACCATGAGATGTGAAAGCTCGTCTCCCATTGGCCAATGCAGTATACAGCTGACCTATCAGGACAAAGATTTCAAACAGGAGTGGGATAGCCCCATATTCCACTCAGAATACCTGAAAGCTCTTCAAAAGACTTTTATCTATCTCCAATATGTCAGAGGGGCTATCCTACGCTCTTAATAGTTCAATAAACCAGCACTAGGTGGACTCAGGTTACATAATATGCAACTAGTTCACGTTTGACCAAAATGAGGGATAGCCCCTTATTTCACTAAGCCCTTCAATTCTTTGTTAAGAGATGATGTGATTAAAACTTTTATATTTTTAGTGTCTTGTAAGCAATACATCCTATGTACTGTACATAATTTTGTTACAAAACATAGTTTATTTTATCTTCATAAATAGCTAGTCTGCTTATATAAGGATATAAGAATTTTTTTTTTGCTTTATTACCCATATAACCCGGATTTTTTATTTACCGGATTGCCTTTGGTGCCAGTTAGTCCGGATAAACTTAGTTTTACTGTATAATGTTGTGCGTCCTGCCATCAAAACGCACAGCTTCAGACACATTTTCAATTCTCAGAGCGTGTACCGACCATTTTAATTCAATATCATCAAATATTATAAATATTATAATATTATAAATGATAAGAGCCACAAGATATCGACATATTCTGAGAAAACTCCATTCTGCATATTCCAGTGGTTTCTAAAACACAACAAAAATTTGACGAGACATTTTCTATATCTTACCAAGAATGGAACGTTAAGGATAGTGACTTCATCATCCTCTGTAAGATTACCAGATTGTTCTTGATTGAAAATGAATGTTTGTTTTTGCAGGTACGTTACTGTGTAATTCTCTTCATCAACTATGACGTCATATTTCTCCTTGAATTCACTGCAACATTAAACACAAAAAAGGAATAAATGCTCTATTCTAGATTTGGTAGGAAAAAATTAATAAATAAATACGGTGAGTTTAAAATAACGTGTAATACATTATACCAGGTGAGTCAACCGCCCCTTATTTTTGGGAGGTAGGCCATCAATCAAACGTCATGTGTACTTTAGTCCAGTTTTGCGCTTACTAATTTTACAAACTTTTTGAGATTAGATTATTTTGTTATTTAACGACGCTGTCAATTGCCTGGGTCACATCAGCGTCGCCGGTGTGCCGGAATTTTGTCCCGCAGGAGTTCTTTTACATGCCAGTAAATCTACTGACATGAGGCTGTCGTTTTTAAGCACACTTAAAAACCATCGGCCTGGGCCGGGTTTGAACCCGCGACCTTGGGATCAGTAGGCCAGCGTCTAACCAACTGAGCCACCCAGACCGACACAAACTTTTTGAGTATACCTAGCAACACAAAACGCCTTTGAAAAAGCAGACCTATCATATGAGTACATTAACAACAGCAGGTGAAAAGAAAATGGCAGATTCCTGTACTTTGAGCCGGGTTGGATGCAAAAGACTCGCGCCTTAGCCACCATGGACCCATACAGTCAAAACGCGCAAATTAGTAAGCAATACTTATTTAAATTTTGGCGTAAACCACGTGTTGTACAACTCAAATTCCATGCATAATAGCTTTAGCCATTTAATTAATAATATTAAAATTCTCAGCAAAGTTTTAAAACTATCTTAAAGGGCTAAATTACGCTTAAAAAGTCGCAAGGTGACAATGGCATAGCACCTGGCGTACTGGCTCTAGGGTTTGAACTCGAAGTGTGCTTTCAGTCAAGCTTCCAAATAACCCCCGGGACACAGGTTCGCGTCTCGACATTGTACACATTTGTTTTTCTGTTTATCAAAACTTGGAAACCGAATTCACAATAATCTAATTTTAAAGTCTCTGAGAGTTTAGGATGTAATTTAAAACGTTTTTGGTTGTCTGCATTTTGTAATAGAATAGGTATAATGACTTCTGTCCCATTGGACTGGCATGATATAGTGTGTTATTATGAATGGCGACTCCCTTCATTTTCCACGTGTATGCTGTCGCACGATATTTTGTGCCGTTCCTTGACCATGTATTCGACAGACAAGTTGATATGCCTTTGATCTACGTAGAAGCAACAGCCAAAGTGCAAGCAACTCAATATATACCGGGAGAGATATTAATATCTTTACATATAATAATTGTTTATTTATTTGTAAATGTTACGCAGTAAAAATTAATACATGCAGGGGATTCGAACCACCTCTGTAGCACATGGATTACTTACAATCGTGCGCTCGTTCCAACTAAGCCAGCTAGTAACTTTAGAGATAACCGCAGATATATATATATATATATATATATATGCATATATATCCATGTTGGGTGGAAATTAGCATAGGGGCCGATGTTTTCATGTTAGACTATAAAATGCGGGTCGCATAAAACTGGAAAATAAGGGGCAGCTGACTCACCTGCTATGTAATGTAGCACTTGGAAAGTATAATCGGAAATAACGTTGTATTGATGTTTAATTTTCACTAATGTTTACAAACAAAAAAGAAAATTATATTCTTAACGCTAAACCCTTTTAAATGTTTTAGTAAGTGTAATTCTGTTTAACTAAGAGCAGTGTATTAAATTAATTTAGAGCAGAAAATAATAGACAATTTGGAAAGAGATTTTTTTTTATAATATGGTTGTATTTTAATAATTGCTCTTTCATATTAGCATTATGTAGGTATTAAGTAGGATATAAATTATGACGACAGGATTACATAAATTGCTATTGTATATACAAATAAAGAGAACCATTCTAATATCAGTAGTAAGTGCCAACCCCCATGCTACAGACATTTCAAGTCATGACAACAATCCTTTCTGTGATATTCGTATTAGTATCTATGTTATATTGTGACAATGACAATGTGACATCTCACTTCTGACACGAGTGTGACCAATGAAAAGTCCAGTTAATTTTTATAAAATAAAAAAAGCATTTTTAGAAAAAGGTCGGGTGCGCGTGTGCGTGTATGTGTGTTATTTTGCAGAAAGTTCCTCCACCCTATACTATCGTTTACATGTAAAATGTTTCGAAATTTTTTATTTTTTCAAAAAAGGTTCTAACAATTTTGATTAAAATGCCCTATGTTTAAGGTTTTTTTTTTTTTTTTTTAAGGAAAATGAAATCTATATTGTGAATTATCTAGCTATAGCCCATGTACTCCTGTTTACTCTTGATGAATTTTGTATAACTGGTAAACCGTAACAGAAAGATCAAATCTTACTATACAAAAATGTAGATCTCGTTAAAATACAATTTATGGCAAATAATATTTTTGTGTGAAATGAACCATTTCGGGTTATTTATCAGAATTTTGCAACTTATAGACCGTTATCAAATGGGCGGTCGTTATTCATCTTTTTATCTCTTGACCAGGCAAAGAGAACCGATTTTCAAAGTCATCATTAACGACCCTCTTAAAACATTTGACTATCACTTAAAGCATGTTGTATTCCCCTTGCAGCTACAAGAAAATTAGAAACAAGATAATTTGTAT
This sequence comes from Tenodera sinensis, assembly GCA_030765045.1. NCBI lineage: Eukaryota > Metazoa > Arthropoda > Insecta > Mantodea > Mantidae > Tenodera > Tenodera sinensis. The sequence goes on along the minus strand of CM060967.1, from coordinate 143,570,034 downwards.
AAATATTCATCTTGATTAACATGAAGTAGATCGAGGAATAAGTATTTCTAAGAACAGTTTGTGTAAGATTAGAGAAAGTCATGTGAGTGCAACACCACAGATTTGTTTATAATGCGAATGTTTCTGTATTCACGTGCAAGGGGTTCGTAAATCATTTTTAATCTTTTACTAGTTTATAAAATGAAATTAGAAGGTGTTTTATAACACATGTCCGTCAGAACGAATTGGTCCTTTGAATGGTAAAAAGATTAACAAAATATTGAGTGGTTTTTGAGATAATCCTACAAACTCGAACAAATTTTCTCTCTTTATATCAGTATGGATTTAACAGACAGCGTTACTATAAGGTCGGTTTCTAATATCGATATTACATGTAGGGAATAAAACAAAAGCTGCGCGTAGCAGCATATGCCCAATCGATTATGAGACTTATCATTCTTCGTGCATCATCTCTATACACGCATATTGCTACATATTAGTTGCACGCCAGGTTTTATTTTTTGGAAGTTCCATCATTATTGCATTCGTCACTTGCCATGTTTCTGCGATCTTTACAGCTCTACATGCATTGCATTTATGTACTACGTGTGCCTGATATGAGTATTGAGACAGAATATTGACCAATAGAAAATCGTTCATGTAAATGTTTTTTTTTAAAAGTGTATAAATTTCTAGTTCTTGTTTGGGTGTATCAGGGACTTATTTTTAATATTCAGGATAGCCAATGTTTTCTTGTCAATTTGTGTTCAACCAATAAAAACTATTTGCGCGGATGAATACAAAAAAATGGCGGTGTGTCGTACCAAAGCGACGCCAAGGACTATTTTCATTAGCGTCTGTGTACTCAAGATGAAAGGACGTGTTTTTTTGGTAGCGTGTGAACATGGAACTTTCACCAAACTTTTATCCAGTGTAGATTCTACTAAATTATAATTGTGAAGGTCTTTGATTATTTAATATGGTGCTGAGAGTGTAAAATAACGAAATGTTAATGAATAAATAAGTTGTGATAAAGGAACATTGATTTATGCATTCCATTCTGTAACCACGACCCTGAAGATAGGAATCGCGTCTGCTATCACAGTATTTCATCTTTCAGTAAGAACATTATTCCTGCTGCTATGTAATAATCTTTATAAAAACAACACCAAAATGGCTTACCCAACGTGGAACTCGAATTTAGAATGGAATGCAAAATTACGAGTACGATAAAATATCAAATGACGCCATCCCATCGCACAGGAAAAAGACGCCATTAGACCATCGTTTGATATCGCCATCAGAACATCGATACACGGAGAATCAACGTGGGAAAAACACCGGAGATCATCTAGCGAAGCCAACTGCCCAGGAGACGTAAATAACTGGACGAAAAACCAACGGAAAAGGAAGTAGGATCAAAATTTTTTGTTTTCACATACATTTTATTTCCATTTTTTATGTTACTGAGAAGCGGCAAAGTAGTGGGACTTTTAACCTTAAGTGAATTGAATAAAGAAATTAAAATGTCACGAAAAGAGATAGAAACAGAAGTGGGGGAAGGGACAGATAGGCCTAGTTATCAGGTAGAATTAGAAAGAGAGGAACAGCTAACAATAAACAAAGACCAAAGGTTAATGATGATCATGTTTGAAAGACTAGAACAAAAAATGGAACAAAACAAGGTAGAATTAGGTCAGAAAATGGAACAAAATAATGCAGAATTAAAACAGGACATGGAACAAAGTTTAGGTCAGAGTATAGGTCAGAAACTGGAGGAAGTGAGACAGAACTTAGAACAGAAAATGGAATTAGGTAGACAGAACTTAGAACAGAAAATGGAATTAGGAAGACAGAACTTAGAACAGAAAATGGAATTAGGAAGACAGAACTTAGAACAGAAAATAGAATTAGGAAGACAGGAGTGTAAAGAAAATATGAAAGTAATGGAAACTAATTTAAAATTAGTACATAAAAACTTAAATGAAACAAAGGAAGCCTTAGAAGCTAGGATAGAAATCGTAGGAGATAGGATGGGAAAAATAGAATCAGAAATGAGAGAGAATAAGATTGTATTAGAAGGAGAAATTGCTAGGTGTAGAGAGGAAATAACAGAATGTAATGCAAGTGTAGACTGTAAGATTACAAATGTAAAAGCAGAAATAACTGAGGAATTAAGGAAAGATATTGAGGTAGTAAGGAAAGACATTATTAATGAAACTGTAGAACAAATTGTAATTCCTAAAATTAAGACAATGAATGATGTGATGCATTCACAACAGGATGCTATAAATGATATGAAACAAAGCCACTTAGAAATAAAGAATGATTTAAAATCAATTTGTGAAGAAATGAAAAAAAGGAAAGAAAGTTTGGCTAATGTAAATGAAGTTGTGAATGCATTACAAAGGCAAGATGATTTATATGTAAGTAATGTACAAGATGAGAGTTACTTGAACAATGTACAAAATGTTGACTCACCATACAGAGAAAGAGGTTCACAACCAAACAATGACACAACACATAACACATGTTACACCAACAGCATATTACATGAAATCACACCACCTACATTTGACGAGGAGAAGGGAGACGATCCAAAACTCTTTGTTAAAGAGATGGAAGAATATTTTAAAGTGAAAAGGATACCAAACGAGCTTAGGATGATGATAGTTAAGAAAAGCTTAAAAAACAAGCCGTTAGAATGGCTCAGGTTAACACTAGCTGGTCATGAGTCGTATAGCTCATTCAGAAATTTATTCCTATCAAGGTATTGGGGCCCAGCTAAGCAAAACCAAACTAGGGTAGAGCTAGCGACAGGTAGATATGATCCAACCAAAGGATTATCGCTAGTCGATTATTTCATGAAAATAGCCAACAAAGGAAAGCTATTAGACCCCAACTTGTCCGAAGCAGAACTAATTACCAGCATAACAAGACATTTCCCAGACACAGTGAGAACAGGATTAATTGTTGCGAGGCCAGTAGATTTTGCAGATATGATAGAATTGCTGACAGCCTTCAAAACACAAAATGGTCGGCCTAATGAGCATAGACATAGGAACGGTCACCCAAACTCACCCATCTTAAACCGGAGCACGGCTACGAACAACCAGAGTGAGGGAGAACATAGAAATACTAGGAGCACCCATGAAAGGGGGAAGGGGCACACCATTTCCCACAACCACATAATCATGGCGAGAGGATGGAGAACACAAGACAGCGGTACCACGACACAATACCGAGGGGTGAATCGAGATACAGAACGCATAGATATGATCGTGGAAGACCAGGAGACCGTACCCATCAAGTGAATCATATACGATTCTGTAGGGAATACTTGAACAGCCAAAGGCCGTCATACAATAGGGGTTCACGTCAAAGGGGCAGAAACCAATGGAACACCGACAATGTAAGACAACAGGAACAGAATGAAAATGTGGCGGATAGGACCGATGCTGCACAGAATACAGAAATGACGATCACCTCCAACGTCCAGGAAAACTAAGTACAAGTCAACTTTGTGTCCCGGAAGTTGACCTGTGTGGCAGTAGGGGCAATATTGACCAATGTAATGTAGGTACCTTGAGAAGACAGGCAAGTGAAAGAAAGGAAATAACCAATCCACCAATGATTAGGCTGAAGGTATGGGGTATCGAATTGCCAGCGATGATTGATACAGGAGCCAGCACATCAGTATGTGACGAACAGCTATTCCAGGAACTGATAACTAAAAGAAATGCTGAATTCTTGCCTGTGTGTGGAGTGTATTGCAGCACAGCAATTGGCAAGAAAAAGGAACATGTTAAATACCAGGTAAGGCTGGTAATAGAAATCGGAAGTTGGAAGTTCGATTTTATTGCCCTGGTAATACCTAGACTAACAGCTACCCTAATCATTGGCAGTGATTTGCTTAACCTTTGGAGGTCGGTGATTAATTATGACCTACATGAATTTATTATTAAGGAAGGAGCCTCAGAATGCACTGCGAAGTTCCTGGAGGAAGAAACATGCCAGGAGGAACCAGACCAGACAGGGATCCATCCGGATGAACAATTCTTTGTGGAGAACATCAATGTCCACGAGAATAGGTTGGTAGACCTAAGGGTAAATAAGAAGAAAACAGGTTGGACAAGCGAGGAGGAAACTAATGTTTGCAGCCATTGGATCTGCACAGAAGACGAGTATGTTACCTCGGACAACTACCAACCTGAACCACTACCAACAGATGGAGAAGAACCGATGTCACAGCTAATCGATAAGAAGGTCTGGGGGGTACATGGCATCTCTGAAGAGGAAAGGAACCAACCTAGGAAAATATTGGTTAAAAACAGGAAAGTTTTTAATAAAAAGCCAGGTACGTGTAATAAGTACGTACATACTTTTACAGTAACAGATATCACCCCCTATTCACATAAATCCAGGCCCATCCCCAACTCCATCAGGGAGGAAGCTGACAGAGTGATCCAGAAAATGTTAGCGGACGGAATAATAGAGCCGTCGGACTCATGTTACGTGAATCCAGTGGTATGGGTCCATAAGAAAGAGGGAAAATTGAGGATGACCATCGACGCAAGGAAGATAAATGCACATACCTTGCCAGATCATTACAGGCCTGAGGGGGTAGACCAACTAATATCGAAATTGAAGGGAGGTCAACATTTTACAAGTCTTGACTTGATAGCATCATTCTGGCAAATTCCTCTTCATCCAGATGTCAGGAAATATACCTGTTTCTTGCACAAAGGAAAGGTATACCATTTTTTAAAATGTGCCTTTGGACTATCGACCAGTAGCAGTGCACTACTGAGGGCTCTAGACAAAGTTTTTGGGGATACCATCGAGACTTTTGTAATGCAATATGTCGACGATTTTTTGAGATACAGCAAGAATCCCGAGTCGCACTTACATCACATAGATTATGTATTATCCAGGTTCCAGGAAAGCAACATGACCCTAAATTTGGAAAAGTGTGAATTTTTCGTCAAAGAGGCTGAATTTCTAGGCCACATCATTACACCTGATGGTATACAACCTAATCCGGAGAGGGTCAAGGCCATAGAGCATATACCACCCCCACGTAACTTAAAACAGTTGAGAAGGTTTCTGGGCATTTTACAGTACCAGTCAAAATTCGTGGTCAACTACGCTAAGGAATTGGTACCCCTTAGAACACTGTTGAAAAAAGATACTAAGTGGGAATGGAATGCTGAACACCAGGTGGCCTTTGAGAATATCAAAGAACTTTTCAAGCACAGTATTCTCCTGGAACGACCGGATCCAAATTCACCTTTTCTAGTATACACCGATGCTAGTGCGCACTCATATGGAGCAATATTAGCACAAGAAGATGCAGATGGCAACAAACATGTGATTGCACAGCTTCTAGATTTTTAAACAAGATAGAAGCCAATGCCTGCATAACCGAATTAGAAATAGGTGCAATCCATTTTGCGTTAAAAAAGTTCAGACAATATATATATCATTATAAAATAATTATATATACAGATCACGTAAGCCTGTCCTTCATTCAAAAATGCAAGCTAACCAACTCCAAAATCTCAAGGTACATACATGAGATAACGTCACACGACATAGAGGTCAAACATATCCCGGGGAAGGAGAACATCTTCAGTGACTTATTGTCAAGGTTAAGGTCGGAGAGTCACATACCCGAGACGATATACAATCCACACCATGAAATTAAAATCATGCAGATAAATAGCAAAGAAAGCAACGAAATCTTACAAGACTTCAAAAACATAGCGAAGCTACAACAAGAAGACCCTGAATTGAAGAGGCTATTCGACAAGGCTCCAGACATAATACCAAAATTGGAAGCCAAGATAGGCAAATTTAGGAACATCCTATTTAAATTGCATGGTCGCGACGTAAGGAAGTGGAAAATGATGGTACCAAATTCCTTACAGGACAGGGTCATTTTGGCATTCCACCACTCGATGCTTCACTCTGGTACTGAGAGAACAATGCTTGCAATCGAGGAAGTATTGTACATCAAACATCTTGGCAAAAAAGTCAGGAAGTTAATTTCCTCATGCGACCTATGTCAGAAGGTCAAGCCAATTAATGTAAGGTACGATGTCGTTCCACAATCCATCGTAAGGAACGAGAAAAATGCATTGGTGTGTATTGACGAGCATGGAGAGCTACCAAGGGGGAAAGATGGAAACAGATACATCTTTGTCATGTTTGATGTTTTCACGAAATTCACCAAAATATACCCCATTAAGAACATTAAAAGCAGAACTTGCCTAGATAAAATCGTCAAGGACTACATCCCAAAATATGGGAGGATAAAATGTATTCTATCGGACAATGCAACAATGCATAAGAGTAAGTTGTTCCAGAACACCTTAGAAACATTAGGAATAAAATTGTACTATTCCTCAGCGTATTATCCCCAAGGAAACCCGACTGAGAGAATCATGAGGGATATAAGTATTTATTTCCGTCTACTCTGCCACAGAGACCACACTTCCTGGACAGAAAAATGCGGATATATAGAGGAGGTGATTAACCATTCGGTGAACCCCACGACCAAGTTCGCCCCAATCGAATTGATGACCAACACGAAACCCAAGAGATTGACAATTGACATTGACACTATGATGGCTGCCCAAAGAGAATTATCAGAGAAGGAAAAATGTCAATTGGCATTCAGAAGATTGCAGCAAAAGGCTGAAAAAGGGAGGAACAAGGTAAAAAGATTCGTCAGAAAATGGTCCCCACAAATTGGAGAAAAAGTGCTCTTAAAAAGTCACAAAGCATCCAAGGCATCTGAGAAGAGATCTGGAAAGATGGAGCTATTGTATACTGGACCACTGGTCATAACAAAACAGCTGGGTGACCACACGTATGAGCTACAGAATACAAATGGCAGGTTGGTAGGAAGATACCATAAAAATAAATTGAAGCCATACAAAGAAAGGACCAAATAGTCTTTGCCAACGAATGTGTAAGGCAGGAGTAGTAGAGATGAAGGAAGATAACAATTTTTAATGGGTTACTTATAGAAAATTATGTTCAGATTAGGAATTACAACAAGGAAGAAAATCAACATAGTCATTGGCTATATCGACCACAAAGAGCATTGTCAACAAAGACAGATGAGGACACTGATTGTCATTAAATAAATGAATTATAGCGACGGAAGATAATATGTTTTTGACATAAGGATGTCAGGGACAAAAATAAAAAGGAATCAATTATGATGACAAAGATATAATATTTCGACACAAAGATGTCGAGGGTAAATTGAGAAGAAAAATAATACAATTACAGAGTAATTATAAGTATAGAAGTTTTCTCTCATAGAAATAAGAGACAAAGAAGTGACAATTAGTGAAGTGAGGAAAACCATAATCAGAAAAACAATGCCCATGAATTAAGATGAATATAGCCAATGCTAAGCTCGAAGAAATATTGAACCAAACAACAATAAATAATAACCCAATTAAGAAAAATAGTACCATTAGTAACATCAGAGTTTAAGAACCGACTCAACAACCTGCCTATACATAATAAACTTACAAGACAAAGAAGGCAAAGAACTGAATAAAATATTGCCATAAACATGATCATAATCATTAGCTCAAAATTTGTATCCTGTTTTTCTCTCCTCATAGCAATGAATACAAGTCAAAAAAACCCCATAATAAACCATGATACACTTAAATTATATTTGTGTCAATGTCAAATGTACAATAACTGAGTATGTGTCGTATAAGAACTGAATATGTGTTGTACCATAACTGAATATGTATTGTAGGATAACTGGATATATTGTGTAATAACTGGATATGTTGAGTAATAACTAAATGTGTTATGCAAAAAACTGAATGTGTATTGTGTAATAACTGAATATGTATTGTATAGTAGCAGAACATATGTGGTATGATAGCTGGATATATTGTACAATAACTGAATATGTATTGTATAATAATTGGACATGTTATGTAATAACCAAATGTGTTGTACAATAACTGAATATGTATTGTATAATAACAATGTATTGTGTAGTAAATGAATATGTGAAATTTATAAAGACATGCTGTATCATGCCAAAACAAAAGACAAAGACAAACAGCGAAGAAGACTGTAAAGAAAAAAAAAAAAAAATATTGTACAAAGTGATTAAATCAGAGGAGTAGGGAGAAGTATTGTATTGTGTTTCAAGATTGTAAATATAGGTGACAACTTGAAAAACAAAACAAGGGGCATATGAGACAGAATATTGACCAATAGAAAATCGTTCATGTAAATGTTTTTTTTTTAAAGTGTATAAATTTCTAGTTCTTGTTTGGGTGTATCAGGGACTTATTTTTAATATTCAGGATAGCCAATGTTTTCTTGTCACTTTGTGTTCAACCAATAAAAACTATTTGCGCGGATGAATACAAAAAAATGGCGGTGTGTCGTACCAAAGCGACGCCAAGGACTATTTTCATTAGCGTCTGTGTGCTCAAGATGAAAGGACGTGTTTTTTTGGTAGCGTGTGAACATGGAACTTTCACCAAACTTTTATCCAGTGTAGATTCTACTAAATTATAATTGTGAAGGTCTTTGATTATTTAATATGGTGCTGAGAGTGTAAAATAACGAAATGTTAATGAATAAATAAGTTGTGATAAAGGAACATTGATTTATGCATTCCATTCTGCAACCACGACCCTGAAGATAGGAATCGCGTCTGCTATCACAGTATTTCATCTTTCAGTAAGAACATTATTCCTGTTGCTATGTAATAATCTTTATAAAAACAGCACCAGTATAATGGTGTTAAAGTGCTATGAATTCTCTGCGATTCTGCCCTTGTCCATGATCTCTCACGCAAGTTTTGATTATGTTGTTTGGGTATTTCGAGCTGCAGATACATACTGCGCAGTAGATCCAGCGAAATGACGAAAATGCATATTGTGGGAAATTAAAACATAAGCTACTGCTATTTGAGAGAGCGTAGACTTTCACGACTGGAGTCAATCTAACTAGGAGTTATTTCCGGGCTGTTATGCCGTGGTCTGCTGGAATTTAAGTACCCAGACGTTTCGTCCACAGCTGCGGTGGACATCTTCAGTGGCGCGGTCGTAGTTTCCTCGAAGAAGTTAACGTGGCGTCTGAGGTGTAGGTGTGGACTGTCTGAGCTGCGGTATTTATCCCTCGAGAGGCCTCCGCCGATGTCCGCCGCAGCTGTGGACGAAAAATCTGGGTAATTAAGCTCCAGCAGACCACAGCATAACAGCCCGAAAATAACTCCTAGTTATAATACTTTATTTGTTTTTAAGGTCTAGCGTAACGCTAACGTTACACTTAAAACACGCTGTCCACTGACCTCCATTAACTAATAATCAATTGCCCACTGAAAGACTTCGTAACTTTTCAACTGTCTTCTCTTAACTTGACTGACACCGGCGACTAGACTGAAGTGGAGCGTTCTCGAAGAGGAAGCTTCTGAAACCTGCCGAAAGAAACTTTCTGGAACAGTAATTACCCAAACTTCGGGAAGACGGTGCACAATGAGCTTGTTACGCGCGTTATTACTTAAAATGCTTCACTTGACAAAATATTTAACCAATTAATGTCCAACTTTTACAAAAACGTTATGAATTATTACTCATGAGACGCGCGTAGCAATTTTTGAAATTTTATAATTGTTATTTTTTTATTTAATGTTTGCATTAGCCTGATATTTATGAAATCCAAAAATACTAAAATGCATAGGACGTATGTTTAGTATAACTTCATTTGACTTTTAAAAATAACTCCAATGTATTATAATGGCAAAATAAAATCTTTGGTAGGATGCAAAAACAACCGTTTGACACGGGGCGCATTTTTCATTAACACAACTAAATTAATTAAATACAGGACAAAACCATTAATATCACTGAACAAATGCAGATATCTGATTGAAATTTTGTATGTCACTGTTATACGTATTATATTGTCATACTGTGATAAAAATTACAGATCGTTCAAATAGAAATTATGGATTTTTAGGATTTTGACAGGTCCATTGCTTTAAGGCACATTTTGCTATTAGAGAGTTAAAATATTATTTTCATTGTAGTCCACATACATGAAATTACTTATTCACATGGTTTTACAAATACTGAGGTGCTTATTACAAAGCAACACTAATGTTCCAATCTTCTTTATAGGATGTTTTACTTTTTTGATAAAAAATAGCTGCTTATACAGTAATATTAGCTTCTGAGACCCATTCCTAAAATAGAATGATTACCATTAAGAAATTTCTTAAAATTATGAAACGGATGAAATTCGTTAGTGTTAAAGAGAGAGTAAGTATATTGTCATATATGTCAATCAGATGTTTTACAATTATCATTTTTGTTTTTAAACAAAATACTTGGCACCATATACTTGCTGTATATACTCGATGAGATTTTAAACGAGCATCTGCTTGAAAATTATATCAGCAGGCACTCTAATTCAATGATAAAAAATATTCTACTGAAATAGATTTCAAAGTAAAAATACAAAGAGTTCTTCACTGAGAGTACCGTTCTCTAAGACAGAATACAAAATTAATAGTAGCGGAAATATATAAAGTAGTTTGTGGCGTATAGAATGAAATGCCGATCAAATACTTAAAAAATACTGTGGCTGTTAAAAAAGTCTGGAAACTCGGGAAAACCACCTCGTAATCCAAACATATGTTACATCAACCGAGCGAGGTGGCGCTACGGCATTCGAGAGTTCCCAGGTTCGATCCCCGGCGATCGCGCACTCTGAGTTGAGTTTCTCCGTAGTTCCCTTGTCACTTAGGCGAAAGGTGGGGTGCCTAATTTTATTCCACGGTTTCCATTCCTTCTTTTCCTCATTTAATTTCCCATCTTCCGGGTTCAGTTGTCACCGCGGTGGTTCGGGCAGCTGTGGGCAAATGGTGAGGTTGCTTGCGTTCGATAAACCCTTCTCCACAGGTCCACTTGTGGTAGCTGCGTGCCGCTGGCCGTATCGTAAGGACCGCTTCGACGCCCGCTGTGGGTAGTGGTGAGGAGCGCCAGGTGGTGTTCTCGGTGGCTCTTTGTCAACTGTTAGGGATTCCCGCACGTCTCTGTGGCACCGCCTTCGCCGACCAGTGCAGGTTGGGGTCTCCCTACACATCACTCTCCCTCCCAGGAAGTGATAACCCGCAATACACCCCTATCGGGTCTCAGTAGGCGAGGTGTCCCCCTCAGTACTAGTACCTCATATCTCACTAAGAATGTGATAAAGGACGTACAAAATTACTCTTATTTCTCAGTTCAATACCGGAAATCTTGATCTTTGAAGTGTTAGCGCTCTGTAAAATGTCAATCACTCTTTATATGCTCATTATATCATCTTGTCATGACAAAATGAAGATGTAAATCTGAAAAAAAGTCCTAGAAAGATGTCATAAAATGACCAATCATCTAATAAATATATATTTTCCTAAATGAGACCCTTCTAAGGATTAAATAGAAAATGATTATCCGGGTTTCTGAGCCGTGGTTTAGTGGAAAATCTCCTTCCAAATGTTTCGTTCGAAGCTGCGTCGAACATCCTCAGTGGTGTGATCGTAGTACTCTGCTGGTCTCGGCGACGATCCACAAGCTCTAATAATCATTTTCTATTTAGTGAAAACCTACGCAATTTGATTTATAAGGATTCATGTACACATTTACCTGTGGCGCAACAATCTAAATGTGACAATCAGTATAAAGAAAGTTTTGTAGTAAAACACAATCAAATGGACATGAAATATATGCAGTTTAAAAGTGAAGAAAATTCCTTTAGAATTCATGAATTGGATACCTTTTCAGAGAAACAGCAATATGCCATACAATATTTTCGTTGTGTTTTCAGATGTACATTTTAGAAGTAGTATTTACCTCAATATATTCAATAGTTTCATTTATAGAATATGTTCCAAATTCAAAAGAGAGTTTACTCACTCGTACACATAAGGCCCAACTTCTTGGACTGTTGGTTTCCCTCCCTGCTTCACCTCCTCAGGGTTGGTCACGTTGAAAAGATAAACTTTGAAGGACAGTGGAAAAGGGAGTTTACGCCATCTTTCAAACGCCACTGTGCCATTCCTCAGCAGAACCTCCTGCACAATATATACAAAGTCGTTTGTTACAAACGTTAATGATATTGATAAGCCTGACACATGTATACGCTTATAGGTGATTCTGTGCACAACAACCAAATTAAAAGTTATGCTATTTTAGCCACACTTATTTCAACAGAAAGAAACAGAATGATATGTAACATTCACATAACTTTCTCTACTCTCTCTGGCTTATTATTGGGTATATAAACTATGCATGAAAATATTCTATACACAGAATTAACCTTTGCAGGAATAGCTACATGATACATTTGGTTATACATACAAAGGGAACAGCGGTAGTCAAATTTTTCAGAACTGGACACTATATATCCTTAAAATTCCATAGTATTTTCAAGCAATCGCGAGACACAACTGAAAATCAACAGGACTTTCAAAATAATGAAAATGCACTGAACAATTCGAACTATTAGTAATGGATACCTCGGTTTATGCCATGAAAACCTATTTAAAATAATTGTGTATTTTAAAGAGATCTGTATTTTTTGTGTAATACGTTTTCGTTTATCCCTTAACCTTATCAGTTATACAAATTCCTTTTAAATCAAAAGAATTTCATAGACTATTCCCAGAAAATTCAAGATAAAATTTCATTTTTCACGGAAATATGAAACCGTTAGAGCTATTGTACAGAAATAAAAAAAAAAAAAAATCCAAAAAAATATTCTATGTAAAGAGTAGTTGAGGGTGCGGGGATTTTCATGACAACCTTCATATAGCTTTTTTTAAATTTTATTTTGGAAGGTACTGAACTTAAATACCAAGTTTGAATTCAAAATAAATTTCGCATTGAGTTATGTTGTTCACACACACGCATACGCACACATACACGGACCCCTTTTTAAAATTGCCCTTTTTTGTTCTGTTGATGCAGGAGACTCAAAGCAGGTACATCCGGTGAAATCTTGATATCAAACTTTTGGGTGGAACGCAATACTTTACTGTGCTAGATTCTGGCTCCCAAGGTGGCGGGTTCAAACGCGGCAGAGGGCGATGGATTTTTTCGGGCATAACCATTCTTAGGGTGGCTTCCTTCTGAGCAGAAATAAACTCGGTGAGGTTTACAGTACGTAAAGAACCTCAAGCTGGCAAAGAGGCTTCTGAGCAAATGAAGTATTATTTCATGCCCAATATAGAATGGGGCGCTAAGAACCAAATCAGTTATGGAGTGTCCATAATTAAAACTCAATTTCTTTGCAATGCTTTACCCATTATATAGTTGGTAGAAAAGGTAAAAACATGATTTGTACATCTTTTTTGGCACCATAATTAAAATACAGGACGTGCCATCGAAGTATACATGGTGTTTCCTAACTCCGTCCACTATTTTTTGTCGTATCTCGTAGTTGGCACGGCACGGCGTACCAGTATGTTTGTATATTGCAAGAGTGGTACACATTTTACTCATTTGAGAGTTGTGGCTCTGTACATTGGTGTATATATACGGAAAGTACAGCATGCTTTACAACGATAAAACCGCAGTGATTCGAAGTTGGAACCCATTCACTTAAAACCCGTTGTCGTAACCACTCGTGCACAAAACACTGTGGGGGATATACCGGGTGGAAGGGGAGTCATTGCATTAATTTAAACCAGTGGTAGATCTCGGTATTTGGAACACATTTTGTGTCTTACGTTCTTGTCTCTGACCATTTCCTACGGAGATATTTTAGTTTTATCGAGAACAACCTGGCAACACTGCAGATTGTGTGGGTGGACACTTTCCCTAGCTCCGTACATAAACAAGCAGCGTAACGGTGCATCTTGAAAACAAACTCATACGCTGCCTTGTCCTTCCGTGTTTATTGTGCGAGTGTAGGCCAATCACAAGCGTTAGCTTCCAAAACATTAAACGAAAGCGAAAGTGCCCGATCAGATTACATTTACAAACTAGGTCAATTCCCTGACCAATCTCAACGAAACGTTGTCGACTTACTGCACGTCTGAAAGAGCTGCTCGGAGTATTTCTTCACGTTTTTTAAGTGATTAAGTAGCTCTGTGTGATGTCCCATAATTACTACCGAAGCTATGTCAGAAATAAGTTACGCTGCGCATCTTACAAGTAACAAACTGTTATCTTCTACATTCTTGTGGAATTACGCATCCAATTTGGATCAAAAACCATTTATTTATTCCAAATCGGCTGATCAAAGAACAAAATGGCATTGGACTTTTTTGTTTGTAATGCTGCTATGAAGCACATATTAGAAGGAATGTACTGACTTCCCTTTCACCTGTATAAACAGAAGCAGCTATCTCATAATCTTCATTTTTTTTTTTTTTTTTTTTTTTTTAATTAACGTCCTCCAACATTGCGTCATATCGGACGGTGAGTGAATGAAACGGGTGAAATGATGCTCAAATGAGCCCGAGGTCCATGGAGCTTTAAGTTACCCGACATTCGTCTTCTCAGGATAAGGGAAAACCTCGGAAAAAACCTTACCCGGATAACTTACCCTAAGCGAGATTCGAACTCGCGACCTCTTGAACGTGAGGCAGACACGCTAACCATCACGCTACCGAGGCGGGCCCATAATCTTCATGACGGACGTATAATAATTAATAATAATAATAATAATAATAATAATAATAATAATAATAATAATAATAATAATAGTAATAATAGTAATAATAGTAATAATAGTAATAATAGTAATAATAGTAATAATAGTAATAATAGTAATAATAGTAATAATAGTAATAATAGTAATAATAGTAATAATAGTAATAATAGTAATAATAGTAATAATAGTAATAATAGTAATAATAGTAATAATAGTAATAATAGTAATAATAGTAATAATAGTAATAATAGTAATAATAGTAATAATAGTAATAATAGTAATAATAGTAATAATTTATTATTATTGAATATTGGTTAGATCAAAATAGTCATGAACTTTATTGTTAGTACACCTTACAGAGTGAAATTAATTTTTCCCACAGTGGTCATTCTTGCCTCTTTTTGCTCGGCTTTGAGAACCTTTCAGGAAAAGCTTAATCTTAGAGTGAGGTCTTTCAAATTTGAAAGCCATAACGGGAAATGAATTGTTGGGGATATATTTCTACTCTATATTATCACAATGATATAAAAACCAATCCATTTCAAAGATAATATGTAGTTATTGCCGGCATGGTGAGGAAAACCTAATCGCTCTTTTGTGTTTTTATAAAACCTGGATCCAAGGCAAAGATATCTAGAAATTTAGGCCTCTTCAGTTTTACTCGCTATGTCCTGGAAATTTACGAATTGCTTGGTAGCAAATGATTGGCAGGCTATTATTGGTGTCAACTCATCCCAATATGTTTTGATACCACGCGGGAACTATATCACCCAGATTTTTGGCATCCAGAACTCATAATCAACACTGATGAGTGTTGCCGGTGGTATTAATATTTATTGACAAGGAGGAATACTCGGCTACTCTAGATGTGGAACTGCCCATGTTTGGGCAAGCCCTGCACATAAAGGTCAGCCGCAGTGTACCCTATCGACGCGACTGCCAATACGTCCGCATCGCCGACTCCTGTTCCGATGACACAAGGTGCCCTTACTGTGGTGTCCCCAGCCTAACCAACGGGTCGAGCGATTACAATTAATTTGCATCCTATTTCTATTAACTGGGTAAATAAGGACATTGAATATAAAGGGAGAGCAAAACAGTTCTGAACTGTCTGCGCGGTGTTTTGCCCTTCCGGGTTCTCTGCGCTCGTTGCTGTCTGCCGCTATCATAGAAAGACGCGGATGAAACCATACAATATTAAAACTAATTTTAAACAGTTGAATTACCAACTTTATGAAAGGAGATGCTGAAACTGGTCACTGTCGTTGTCCATACATTTTTGCCACCTCCTAAGGAAACTATCTATCACTCTCCTTAATTCACGTTGAGATATGCTGACAATTTCCTGGTGGCTATCTTGTTTTAATTCTTCCAGGATATGTGGATTTATCTTGTACACTTTGTTTTAAGTTACTCCAGAGATAGAATTCGCTTATTGAAACTCGGAGAAACCTCTCTGCGCTAATTGCACACCATACACTACTTTTTTCGCCATGAACAATATTAGGTTCTGAGTTACAGGGCCTTTTTTTTTTGGGTCAATAGCTGACGCCCGTACAGGCGTGAATACAATTTTGCCCCCTTTTTTTAGAGAATTAACAGACAGAGAGCGTGATTTTGCCTTTTTTCAACAAGACTCTGCAATATATATATACGGCCAATTTCCCGATGAGAACAGTTGAAAGTGTATTTCAGGACATAATTATTAGTAGAGATTTGTGGCCTCTTCGCTACCCCGATCTAACCCCATGCGATTTCTATCTCTGGGTAAGTTAAAACATACAGTGTACAAGGCAAATCCACACATCCTGGAAGAATTACAACAAAATAGCCACCAGTAAATTACAATTAATTTGTTTCTTGTGATAGCTAAATACTTTTTGAGTGCAAATCAAATGTAATATAGTTCCCAGACAATCTACAGAACCACCTCCGCTACTGCGCAAGGTGTGATAACTTCGGGGAACATTACACAAATCAAGCGCAGTGTCCATGCCATCCGGGTTCAGGAGAACAACCACTATTGCAGTTTCCAGTCTGAGACACGCTATCCAGCGAACTGCTGCCAATGCAGAATGGTCGAACCTGCATACAGCTTTACCGAAAATGCTTCATAAGTTGAAAGACCTCTAGGCCAAACTACTTTATCTCGCAAAGTCATAACCTTAGGTAGGTTCACCAATTATCAAACGCTGCACACAACTACTACAAAACGTACAGAAAGACATCCAGCAAACACAAAACGACCAACTAACGACAAGCGAATTCAACTGTGCTAACCACACATTTATGTTCACCATCCGGAGTTTCAAGGAGGAAGTGACAGACGATGATCGTCAAACGTCCAAACCCACCGCCACCACTTTGGTCGGACACGGACACAAAGGTCGTTCTCGGCAGCCAAAGATTTATTAATAAAGACTACGAGAATAGTTGCATTTCATCAACACGTCAAGCTTGTCTTCATTCTCTTGCTTGCGTAAACTCTTGGGCCATCATGCATCCTTACCCTGAATCCGCGAGTGCACAGTGGCGGTATCGTCATATGGATGTCCCGAATATTTTTACGTCCTTTACCCAATATCCCTTCAACATTTTCTCTTCCCTTCCTGCTGTTACCCCTTGAAAACCTTTATCCTTTTATTTTTAACAGGTTCTTAATCCCATCTATGATACTATCAAAAGCTAAGATATGGTACGCATTTTATGTGTTTTAATTAATTTCTAGCTAAAAAAACTAATGTTCAATTATTTCTGTTAGTTTGTTTTAGTTTGCTCTGCCATCCCCAGGTTGGCTTCCATAAAAATATCGCTATTAATTTAAATCGCCCTGAGAGTATTTAAAGCCGATTTGAAAATGCAAAAGACTATAATGTTCCTCAACCACCTTCATTTGTTTGAAGTAACAATGTTTAGAGATCTGAAATTGATTATGATCTATTATGTCCACTCTTATCAATAGCATCATAATAACGTGATTGTATTCAAGAATGAAATACCTACTTCAAGCATTACAGGACTCTTGATGATCATTATTTATTGCTGCAATTTGTCTTCGAAAACGATCTATCTTTGAGCTTGAGTTTGGCATTCTATTAGACCAAATGCAGCATATATTCGGGACTTTGCTCTGCCATCTTAGACATCTATGGCTCATTAAGCGCAAATGTGGTTTCTAACAATGCACAAACCATTTATAAAACATTAGGAACATTTCGTTTACTTTGGTGTCTCCGTTTAGCACAAAATGGTGTATCTGGATGGAGTAAGAATCCTATTATATTAAATGTACAATTGCTGTCCAACAAATTATTCACTTACGCATTCAGAACACATCCACAGTATCTTAAATGTGTGCCGTTATAATATCTGAATATCATAATGGTACTCAGGTTATACGGTGCTGTTAAGCTGCCATCTTTTGGCAACAAAAGTAACTGTTACTACGTTGTACTTGCGACAACTTAGGCGACATATTCTCCGAGGTCCTGGATAGGGGTCCTCACCAGTGTAAATAATAGAAGTATTATCGGGAGATAAATGGATAGTTCTCGAACTCCTTTCTCTCCTCCTCCCGAACATACTAAAACTGTGCGGAAAATTTCAGCGGTTATATAAGCGAACGTGTTCACGAGTTAATAAGTTACTTGAGAGCGTTTCTGATGCGAGAGATTAGAGATCTATTGTGTTCGACTCCCGAGTTGGTGTACCTTCGAAGAAATGGCTACATCGTGAAACGGAGTTGAACATTATTGAAGTGACAGTGAAATCTGGATCAACTTTAGGATGAATGCAATACTTCATCTACATATCATAGTCGAGCACAGCAGAAGTTCAAAATGATTTAAATGTGTTATGTACATAGAAACGTTTCTCCGTGAAGAATATATCGTAGAGGCACATTTTATCTCTGTGTATAAAAAATTTGTACGATTTTCTTTGAGAAGCAAACGGAAAGAAAGAGAAATAAATGGAAAAGAATCCTTGGTACACAAGAAATTGCCTACTGATTAGGAAAACACCACGATAAATCCAAGGTCAAGATGGCTAGTCGACGGGAATCAAACCGTGTGCCTCCGGAATGCGAGCCTTACTTTTACTCCAGAGCCACTTCGCCCGGTTGTTCGAGTCTTTATAGGTTTAATGTTTTAACCGTCACAGTGGAATTATTGGATTACTGAGTAAGGTTGGCCTTCCGATTATTTTATCTTACCCAAAGCATATCACGCAGCTCCCGCGATCCTGAAAAATGACCAAGTAATGGAGGTTAAAAAAAGAAAAACAAAATATGTAGTTAGTCGCCTGCCGCAAACACCCACATTTGCTGTTAACTAATAGGGTTCAGCGGTAAATTTCCGTTAATCATGCCGGAAACTGTGCATTTTGGCGTTAACAAAAGACGGCGAGGGTCATCCGTGTCTGCGATAGAACCTTGACATGTAACACGGATAAAACGTAAAATAAATATTTGAACGGAGCAATTTAGGTTACTGGAACAGTTCATTCATGCTTATCAAAAAACTCTTGTACAATCACAGAATTTACTCTACAGTGTGCCTCAAATTGATGTATACTTTGTTTAAACACTTTGTTAGCAGCAAAATCAGGCAGAAATAAATGTGTGTTGTCGCGATATGACTTAATTGTTAAAGCGACTCTAAATAAATTTAAAAAAAAAAAAAAATGTGTGTTGTTTGCGATCCAGAAGGCAATGGAAAGCATAAAAACACGTTCATCTGTTTATAAGCATTATTACTGAACTGCCTCTGGAATGCAAGAAAGTTGTACTGCTTAACATAAAAAAAATTCAAATTATGCTAAAGAGGTCAGTGGTAATAAATTGTGTATTTTAACGAACTTAGTATTTTACTTGTAATTAGCTTATATTATATAATTATACATATTAAGTTTAAAGTCCAGGTGTAGGCCTGGACGAGCGGTTAGAGCGTTCGCATACCACCTAGGCGGCCAGAGTTTGATCTCAGGGCTTCGAAGCGGCTTCTGGGTGGGTTTTCTCCGGGTTCTCCAGATTCCCCCACCAAATGCTCCATTGTCACATTTCCAATCATCGATGTCGCCTGCATTTCATATCACTTCCTCACACTCATACCTGGTGCTTGGCTGACCACCCGCTTCCAGGTCTTCACTCTGTCCAGTCCATAGGTTCCTGTGTTCCCCGACAGGCGTCTGATCCTAACAGGGGTGTAAGTCCTACATAAGGGGAGGGTAAACAGGTAAAGAAAGGAACAAGGTTTAACGTCCTTTAACCTGGTAGGTAATATTGGGCGATGAATGAAATGGATGAAACCATGCTCAAATGAGCCGGATTTCATAGAACTCAGAGTTACCCGACGTTTGTATTCTCAGGAAAAGGAAAAGGAAAAAAAAAAAAAAAAAAAAAAAAAAAAAAAAAAAAAGCCAGGAAAAACCTTATACGGATAATTCATCCTATCCGAGATTTAAACTCGGTACCTCTTGAAGGTGAGGTAGACACGCTACCCCACAACTCTGAGGAGGGCTATATATTTTAATTTTTAATTTGTATAGCCCCCTTATAGCAGCTTTCTTTGTCTCTGTCAATATTTATTTTGCAGTATTGTTACAAGCTGATCTCCAAAAAGCCGAGTTATTGAATTCGTAAGAATTAGGTCTGAATTCTTTCATTGTTATTAAAACCGAAACTTAAACACCAGCGACAAAGAATCGATGAGTAAAAAAACATTTTTCTAAGCAAAATTTTAAAAAAGCAGATATCATTTATCGCTAAAAACACAATATTCTCGGAAATACGAAAAATTAGCAAAAATTCGCGAATCACTTCTAAATTATGTCAAATGCATGCAAACCAATTTGTTGTATAGTTAGAAAACTTTCTCATTTATCGTTAAAAACAAAAACTCTTGCCTCTGCGTATAACCGAGAGCACACATGAAGGCAGGTGGGTATTAAATCGGTAGATTTAAATGTATGTATAAAAACATAAGCTTTCAAAGACTAATTTATAAATATAGTTGGAAGTTCAAAGAACGCTTGATGGAAGTACATACAGCATTGAAACAGAAAGCAAAGAAAGCAAAGTAAGGCTTATAATAAATAAAGAGAAAACAAAGGTTATACAAAGTAGAAACACTAAGATCAGGGAAGGAAATACTAGAATTAATGAGTATCATCTGGAAACAGCAGCTTTGGATATTTCGGAGCGATAACGATTAAGGTAAAGAAATGAATCCGCATAACAGCAGAAAATAATGCTTATCACTCCCTTGAAAACATATTTGAATAAAATAACACTCCCTAAGACTAAACTAAGAGTATATAAAACACTTTCTAGGCCAGTTCCAACATATGACAGTGACACCTTTACGACGACTAAAGCCATGTAAGAAAAAGTATTAATATTTGAAAGGAAATGCTCAAAAGAGTTTATGGATCGAACCAATAAAATGGAATATGGCGAAACAGATATAGGCAATAAAGAATTATATGACGTATACAAGGACAGCAATATAATTTTAAGAGATAACATTAGACGACCAATGTAGGTAGGACATGTACAAAGACTGAAGGACAAATGGATCCCAAAGACAAATTAAAATAGAACATTTTTTTTCAACAAGACCATAAGGCTGAGTAAAACCCGATGGAAATCTGCAATTAGATGCTGAAAGCTCGAGTTCTGAAAAATCAAATTGAGTTTTTATTTATGAACGCTCTTCAACTATTACGGTTCTTAGCGTTCCATTCTGTGTTGGGCGTGAAAAAGTGCTTAATTTTGACTTAGAAGTCTCCTTAACAGGCTGAGGTCCTTTTACATACCTTAAATATGGGACGACGAGATTTACTTCTCTTAAAATAAAAATAAAAATAAAGCCGTGCTAAGGATTTTTAACCCCGAGAAAGATCCGTCGCGTTTGCCGAGTTTGCAGATGAAGAACAGAAAACATAGAAAAGCAGAAGCAAAGACCTAAGGAGGCTAAGCCCAGGAAGAAGCTGTAAATAGTAGTAGTAGATTATATTCTAGTAACAAAGCACTTTTGTATATCCTAGCAAGCTATAACAAAATGAAGAGATTTAATCATTGGATAAAATGTATAATTTTGAAGCTTTCGCGGCGATGATTATTAATTAGAGCTTCTCGGGTTACCAGCCGTATAATGTCTATGAAATCATTCGACCTTTCGGCATATTAAACTCCATGGCCATCATCAGAAGGAAATGAGTAAGAAATGGCCATCTCAGATTCATGGCCTTCATTGGAAACTGCATAAGAAATGAACGGCCATCTCAAAATCATGGCCTTCTTTTAAGCAGGTGCAACGACTTACAACTGACCGCAGCTTGGACAGGAATGCTTAAAAGAAGGCCATGATTTTGAGATGACAGTTTATTTCCTATGCAGTTCCCGATGATGGTCATGGAATTTTATATGGCTGAAGGCTGGAATAATTTCATAGACGTTACACGGCTGGTAAGCCGAGAAGCTCTAATTAATGTTTAGTTGGCTTAGCGTTAACATTTTACTTTATTTTCCCTTTCAAAAGATTAATGTGCTATTTTATTTATTTTCATTAGGTCCTTACAATTTTAATAACAACTAACAAACAAATAAGCAACTCCATTTTTACTTTCTCTTCTACGTACAAGTATTGTATTCGACCCAAAATTTCAATGTCTAGATTTCGCCGGAAATGTATGTTTTAAGACCCCTGAATAAAAAAGAGAGGCATTTTTAGAAAAAGGTCATTGTGTCTGTATGTATGTCTGCCTATGAACAGCACAACTTAAAAACGAAAAGTCGGTTAAAATCAAAGTCGGTATTTAAGTTTAATGTCCTTTAAAGATGCAACACGAAGATTTTGAAGAAACTTCCTCCACAATAAACCATCCCTTGCATGGAAAACTTTCCAAAAATTTTGATTTTCTCAAAAATGGCTAACGACTTTTATTAAAATGTCATATGTTTAAAATATTTTATGGCAAATGAAATGTATATTTTTAATTTTCTGACTATAGCCTATGTAGACCTGTTTACGCTGGATGATCTTTTCATAACTGGCAAACTGTAAGAGATAGACCAAATCTTACTAAACAAAAAATGTTGTTGTTAGCTAATGCTGGATTTCTGACAATGGAGTCATTAATCCTCTTGCTCTCCAATATTTTTCACTGATGGATGGGGCATTAGAAGTGGCCGGGCATATTTGAAGGTGGTTTCGATCCATTTCCTCTTGCAGATCACATAGAGGACAGAGTGGTGAAGAATATATCCCAATTCTGTTTAAATGTTTTGCCAGACAATCATGTCCTGTAATCAACCTGAAGGTTGCAACTGCTGTTTTTCGAGGATACTCAGGAGTTACTGTTTGAATGTTTGGTAGTTCCCATCTTTTATTCTTTGATTTTTCATAGTAATATTTTTCAATAATTTTTTTTGAATTCAGAGTTGACTAATCTTTTAGCTGCATAAAATGGTAAATTAACTATTGATTTCTGCACATTGTCGGTACCCTTTTTAGCAAGAAAATCAGCTTTCTCATTACCACTCAGTCCACAGTGAGCTGGCATCCATTGGAAGACTAGGTGTTTTTGAAGTGCTGTTAGATGGGTAAGGATTTTCCAACATTCTATAATTGTTTGGTTTTTTGGTGACAACTTGGAAGTAATTGCTATAATTGCTGCCCTGGAATCTGAGAGAATAACTGCTTGCTGAAAATGTGAAATTCTGTTCAAAAGATTTTGTAGGGCCATTCGAATTGCTTCAATTTCTCCATCAAAGTTTGTAGTTCCATAACTTAAAGATTTGTAATAGGAAAAGAGGTGACATGTGACTCCAGCACCTGCTCCATCTTGGTTTGATATAAATGATCCATCAGTATAAATATGGAGCCATTCGTGTTCTGGAAATCTAGTATGGATTGTCTCTAATGGCAATAATTTTAGAACACTAGTTGGAGTATCACTTTTCTTAACTTCTTCTGTCAGGTGTAAATAATATGTGATGTCTAATGTTTGTGTAGGACTGACTTTAGATATGAAGTTTTCCTTTGAATTAGGAAGGTATACATTCTTCTTGATGTCTTGAATTTTGGAAAGAAAGCTGTCCTGAGTCTTTAGTGTATGTGTAAAATTTCTCTTGTGCCATGTATTGAATGGGAGCCTGATCAACTTTTCGTGTTGAATAAGAGCCGCTTTTTCTATTTCATATTCAATGGGGTATTGGTTGGCTAGTATTTCCATAGCTGCTATTGGTGTGGTTTTGATAGCACCTGTAATTAATCTCAGACTTTGGTTTTGAAAGATTTGAATCTTTTTTGTTTGCTGTTACAAGAACTTCGCTGCAGTAAGTAAATAATGGCTTCCACTTACTGGTATTTTGCTCCTCACTGTAACTTTTCTATCTGACCTTACCTTGGTCAACTCTTGTTCTCTTCCGACCCCGATGCTATTAGGGTTCCCGAAGGCTAGGGGGTCTTTATTTTTCCAACCTCTCCATTTCTCTAATTTCTCTATAAAACCTTAACCCCTAATATGCTGACCTGTCATGGCATGTATACGTCCTCTGATTGGTAATCAGAGCATATGGTCGGTGAATTTATTTTGATAATTCTCCCGGTCAGGTCGGTGAGACCCGTAAACCAACGACAGGTGTGGTCCTCCAGACATTCTGGGGGTTGTGAGAGAGCGATGTGACCGCCAAAACATAAAAATATAGTGCTCTCTAAAAAGCGGTTACATTTATTGCTAAGTCTCTTCAATATTTAAACAAAAAATTTAGATCACATTAAAATACACAATTTATATCCAAAAGCACTTTTTTGTGGAGTGAAACATTTTCGGAGATATTCCCTGTTATTTGTGTGAATTTTGGAATACTTACCTACACTTTTATCAAATGGAAGGTCGTTATTCACTTTTTAGCTCTTAACTGCGGCGCAAAGAGAACGAAATTTCAAAGGCTTCATATAGCGACCAGCTTTAAAACATTTGATATCGCTCAAAGCCTACCTTTTTCCCCTTGTACTTACAAGAAAATTAGCAATAAGATAATTTCTACAAATGTGTATCTCAACTAACATGAAGAAGATAGAGGAATAAGAGTTTGTAAGAACAGTTAGCCAAGAATAGAGAAAGTCATGTGAGTGCAGCACATCAGATTTGTCAATTTTTTATATAAATACTAAAAATATGACCTTGCATTTCTTACAAAAATGACTTATTAAGACTGTGATATTGCCTTGAAAAGAAATCAAACAAAAATTGTATACACACCTCGATAAATTCATCCATTCGTGGATATACTCTCGGATAAGTTGTTTCTTTATTGCATTGTATAATAAATTGCTTTTTAGTACTCTAAAACAGAAATGAGATTATATCTATGTCTGTATTTTACAGTCTATAAAGAAACAAAAAGTAATATTGAACTTAATTTTATGTTGCTTGTAGTGCACTCTTCAATATTTCTTGATAGAGAGCCCTGATATGAAATGTTCCTTTATTAATTTATGAAGGCCTCAATTGGGAATAGTTTAGTCTTGTTAGGCACAAACATAAATGATACTAGCTTTCAAGTTATGGGAAATTTCTGCCAACGTGGTCATCATCATTAATCAGGGTGGACTTCTGTTAGGTTAGGGCTAGTATTATCCATGAGGATTAATGAGCATTGCTATTAATAGTGTCTGTAGAAAATATTGACCCATGTTTGGTGGTATATGACAGATATACGCCTGTTGCTGCTAGCACGCAATTCTAGTAAAAGCAGAGTTTAGGAGCATGACTTGGGTTATTATGAAAACAAAAATATTAAGACCTAATATGCATGCGCTCGTGCGCGCGCACGCACGCGCACACACACACACGCACACACACACCCACACCCACACATCTCGCTCAGTTATTAAAACCGTAACCGAACATTTTCCAGTAATCTTTGATTTGGAATAAATCTCTATGATAATATAGCATATATTGGGCTACACTGAAGAAATTGAAATTGTTTTTATTTATGGACGCTCCCTCTTTATCAGGTTGAAGATTCTTTCACATGCCGTAAATCTACGACACGAGACCATCAGCTTTACTTCCCTTTCGAAGGAAGACAAGCTAAGGAATTTTACGTCGATTTTGAACCCGTGACCTCGGGAACCAGAGTCTAGCACAGGGATGTCCAGTCTTCTCTCTTTGGAGAACCTTACGCAACGAGCGGCAATGTCTCACTCCACTCCTCAGTCGGAGAGACAGACACAAACAGGCAATTCCATGGTCGTTTCCCAGAAAATTCAAGATATGACCTAGAATGTCCTTAAAATACCCCTTCATTCTGGATGATTTTAGCATAAATGTTGAACAGAAAGAGACAGACAAAAGCTTACTAAATAAAAAATCTGATGTGTTGCACTCACATGACTTTCTCTACTCTTGTACTAACCATTCTAACAAATTCTTATTCCTATATCTCCATGTTAGTTAAGATAAACATTCGTACAAATTAGGTATCTTATTGCTTATTTCCTTGTAGATGCAAGGGAGATATTAGAATACAGTAGGCTTTATGCGATAGTCAAATCTTTTTGACCTTTGAGATTCCGTTCTCTTTGCACTATTAACGTATAAAAAATGAACAACGTTGTTGCATTTCGCTCAAGTTCTAAGTTTTCCGAAACTCACACACATAACAAGGAATATCTCCAAAATAGTTCACCCTACAAGAAAATTTATTGAGACATAAATTGTGTATTTTAGCAAGATCTACATTTTTTGTATACTATAATTTGGTCTATCTCGAACGGTTTACCAGTTATGCAAAAGTCGTCCAGAGTAAATACTACAGGAGCTATAGCCAGAAAATTCAAGATATACATTTCATTTGTCATAAAAATATCTCAAACATGACATTTTAATCAAAATCGTTAGAGCCATTTTCTAGAAAATCAAAATGTTCGAAACATTTTCCTTGTAAAGGGTAGTTTAGGGTGGGGCTATCTTCTTCAAAATCTTCGTGTCGCATCCTTGAAAGACATTAAACTTAAATACCAACTTTGGTTTTTAACCAACTTTTCGTTTTTGAGTTATGCTGTCCGCAGACTGACAGACATACAGACTGACAGACACACACACGGACCTTTTTCTAAAAATGCTTTTTTTGCATTCAGGGGGTCTCAAAACATATATTTCCGGTGAAATCTCGACATCGAATTTTTGGGTGGAATACAATACTTCCCCTACTTACCAGTAGAGAAAGTAAAAATGTGGATCTCGTTAAAACACACAATTTATTTTTTTTTTATTTTTTTTTTATTTTTTTTAATACACTTGCAAAATTACAATCTGTTCAATAGTTGAACAATAAGTAACAATGATAACATTAATTTTTCAAACTATGGCCCATTGGCCATAGATTTGCTTATAATTTGGGTGCAAATCTGTACTGCAATTCCAAGACTTGGTTTCTCTGTAGTCGGCTTGTTGTACTGCTGCTGTTGTCAAGTAGATTTATTGCCAGTGTATTGGGATGACTGTAGAGACGCTTTTGGTAGGACAGGCTGTATGCTGCGATGTCCTGTTTGATTGTTGGGAGTTTAAAATCATTGTAAATGTACTTATTACTGATGTACCAGGGGATCTTACCAATTGTTCGCAGAGTTTTGGTTTGAAAACGTTCTAGTATTTCGATGTTTGAGTTGCTTGCTGTACCCCATAGTTGAATTCCATATGTCCAAATTGGTTTCAGTATAGTTTTGTAGATGATTAGTTTGCTTGTCACTGAGAGTTGTGATTTAGGTCCAAGAAGCCAGTGCATTTTGGAATATTTTAAATTTAACTGTTTGCGTTTGGTGCATATGTGTTTTTTCCAGGTGAGTCGTCTGTCAATGTACATCCCTAGATATTTCACGTCTTGTGCTTCTGGAATAATCTGATTGTTAAGAGTAACAGGTGGATATGAGCGTTTACGCAGTGTAAATGTTACGTGGTGACTTTTAGATTCATTAACTTTAACTCTCCATTTCTTAAGCCACATTTCTAAGTCAGAAAGATGGTCTTGTACAATTTGGGAAGCAGTAGTAGGATCTTCATGAGCTGACAGAATGGCTGTATCATCTGCAAAAGTTGCTATAGTTGTGTTTTCTTTTGTTGGTAGGTCAGCAGTATACAATATGTATAGAATTGGTCCTAGTACACTACCTTGTGGTATGCCTGACTTAATAGGATGAAGCTCTGTAAGGCTATCTTGGAATTTTACTTGAAAATATCTGTTTTCTATGTAAGATTTTAATAACACATAAAAAGGATGTGGCAAAGATTTCTTCAGCTTAAACTTTAGTCCAGTATGCCAAACTTTATCAAATGCCTGACTAACATCAAGAAATACTCCTGAGCAGTACTGTCGTCGTTCAAATGCGTGGTTAATCACTTCAGTTATTCGATGTATTTGTTCAATTGTGGAGTGTTGGGGTTGGAATCCAAACTGGAAGCTGGGAATCAGTGAAGACAAGTGAGGTTTCAGTTTAATGAGAAGTAACTTCTCAAATAATTTAGAAAGCACTGGGAGCAAACTAATTGGTCGGTAAGATTTTACTTCATGTGGAGGTTTTCCTGGCTTTAGAATGACTATAATCTGTGCTATTTTCCAAGCTCCAGGGAAGTAACCAGTCCTTAATATAGCATTAAACATACAATTTATGAATATGACTGCTTTAAATGGTAGCTCCTGAAGCATTCGTCCAGTGATGAGATCATATCCTGGTGTCTTTTTTACATTTAACTGGCTTATGACTGTTCTTGTCTCTCTATATAATATAGGCGGAATTGGAAGTGCCATTTGAAATGGAGTATAGAGATATTCCTTAATCTCATCTTCGTCTTTTTTCTGGATGCACGAAGGAAAGGGTTGAAATACTGAAGAAAGATGTTCGGCAAATAGGTCCACCTTTTCTTGACTACTTCTTGCCCAAGTGCCATCATTTTTTTGAAGTGGGGGTATCGGCTCCGTTGGTTGTTTCAACTTTTTTGTGGCCTTCCAGAGCGAATAATCTGTAGCTTCTGTAGGAGTTAAATTTATCAAGTATTCCTGGATATTCTGATTTTTAAAATCCTGTATCAGTCGTTTTAGCTCTTGTGAAGATCTGTTAAATAAATTTTTATCGCTAGGATACCTTCTATTTTGCCAGTTTCTTCTTAGTTGTCGACGTTCCTTTATTTTTTCACGAATAATCTGTGGATATTTATTAACAGTTAAGGAATTATTATGGTTCAATTCTGGAGTAGCCTTCAACACAGCAGAATGAGTTAGCGTGGTAAAGTTGGCTACGTGTTCTTCTATTTCTTCAGACGTTTTAAGGCTAACGTTTAGGTTTATGTTATCCTCTATGATTTGTTTGAAGTGATCCCAGTCAGTGTATCGGTTACTCAGAGTGAATGGTCGTTGTTTCAAAGCTACAGTGGTGCTCAACATCATTACTATAAGAGAATGGTCGGAAGACAGGTCGAAGCATGACTCTATTGTCACATAATCTGGTGAAATTCCCTTTGTTATAAAGAAGTCTAAAAGATCCGGTATTTTGTTTCTATCCGACGGCCAGTATGTTGGTTCTCCAGTTGATAAGGTCTGTAAATTATTGTTTGCTATTTCAAAATAGAGCTGTCGGCCTCTGGTGGAGGTTAAACGAGATCCCCAATATGTATTCTTTGCATTCCAGTCACCGCCTGCTATGAATTTATTGCCTAGAGTCTCAAAAAACACTTCAAATGCCACTTTGTTTATGGAATGTCGAGGAGGACAATAGATGGACGATATAGTTAAGGGACCTTTTGGTGTGGTTACATTTATGCTTGTAGCCTGTAGGAAGTCTTTATCGTTTTTAGGCATTTCGTGATGAACAATTGAATTTCTTATTATAATGGCAGTTCCGCCATGAGCTCTACCTGAGGGATGGTTTGTGGTGTATATTGCATAACCTGCTATTCTTAAATAATTTTTGTTCGTAAACCTTGTTTCAGAAATAAGCATGATATCTATATCTTCTGTTTTTAAGAATAATTCTAGTTCTTGTCTGCGTTGAGACAAGCCATTGGCATTCCATGATGAAATTTTTAATGTGTTAATCATTTTGTTTTCTGCTGGCGATGGTCTTGATGAGATCGAACATTCTATCCATCATTTTGTCCATAATTTTTTCTACAGTTTTTTCAAACCTTGTGAACATCTGTTCCATAGCAGAAAGTAGTTGTGTGGTTTCATTATTATTTGAATTTATGCTTCCGTTTGTCATGTCTGCGTAAGTCTTGCCTGATACGGTAGGACTTTGTATGGTGATTTGTGCCGCTGCTGGTGGCGTGTTAGTTGTTAATGAAACACGTTTCTCTCTAAGTGGTGGAAATACCTTCTCCTTATATTCCTTATATGTTTGACATCCTCTATAACTTGCAGGATGGTTTTGGTTGCAGTTTACGCAAGTAGCTGGAGTGTCAAGCTTTTTCTTACAGACGGCAGTCGGATGATCGCCACCGCACTTAACGCATCTGAAAGGGCGATTACTGTGGTTCTTGGTATGTCCAAACCTTTGACAACGTTTACATTGAACAATTTCTCTTTTTGTGTGTGGTGGCTCAAAAGTTACTATCATATTGTTTAAGTGTTTCACCTCAAATATTGTTTTGTTGTTAGAAGCTGGTTCTAAATCGATAAAGAAAAGTGGTAGAGGCTCTTTTGTAACTCGATGCAACACATTTACTATATTTCTTACTGTGTGCCCTAGTGTGCCTAGTTCTTCTTTAATCATGCTTACGTCCTCCGTGTAGTGCATTCCTCTAAGTACTACCCTATACGCTCGTTCGTGTTTCAGCTGATAAGTGTAGTGACTGATGTTTTCTTTTAAGAAATATTCTCTAATGAATTTGTAGCTATCTATGTCCACTGGCATCAATTTCACAAGATGTCCAGATCTCATTGTAGTTAATGTGTATTTCTCTTTAGAAATTACACAGTCCATCACTTTTTTAAATTCTTGGATATTCCTTACACCTGTTACAAAAATAGGTTGAGCTTTAGGTGTATATGCATCAAGCGTTTCATTTGTCTCCTGATTCTCCAGGTCGCCCAGTGCTGCAAATCTATTTGAAGTTGGTAAATTATAAGTGCTACGCGATGTGGATGCATGTAACACTCCTGCGTTAAGCTTAATAGATGGCACCTCATCTTGCTGCCAATCCTTTGAGGGATTTAAAGGGCGCATTCGCTTTCTGTTTGGTGTTGTAGGAGAATGTTGGTAATCATGCTCCATTTCATGATTTACTGACTCCGTTAGTGAAGCATTTTCATTCATATCATCGTCTATATTTGACGGTATCATTGCTAGGCTAGTTGTTGGATTATCAGATTCGTGTAATTTTAAGGTTGGAGCACGTATGTAATTCTTAGTGGTCTTGCCAGGATCTAAATCGCTCTTGGTCCTCCCCATTTAATTCCAAGAGGAATAAAAGAAGAAATCCTTATTCGTTTATAAAACAAAAACAAGTTTTGCTTTTGTTTACTCCTCGAAGAAGTTGGCAACAGATATGGCAGCAGCTTATGTTTGGTTAGAAATCTGATATTTTTAGAAACCAAATAACTTATTATATTATTTAAGAAAAGTGTTGCTAACACTTACGTGATGAGACTGGTCTCAAGGCTGCAATCTAATTAGAAGATGGTGGTTATAAAGCCGATACACTGCTTTAAAAAGAAATATTTCACGTAGGCACTAATCTAGCAACAAGCAATCCACACAATTTATGGCATATTTTTCTTCTGATTGAGCCATTTCCGAGATATTCTTTCTTATTTGTTTGAATTTGCCTATATAAATTCAAATAGGAATATGTTATTCGCGTTTTCATTCCTTGGCCTGACAAAGAGAACGGAATTTCAAAGGCATCGCATTGCAACCAGCTCTTAAAACATTTCACTATCGCTCAAAGCCTACTGTATTCCCAAATTCCCCTTGCAAAATTCGCAATAAGGTAATTTCTGAAAATGCTTATGTCGATTAAAATGTAGTATATGGAGAAATAAGCATTTGCAAGAATATTGTGTATAAGAGTGAGTATGGCTGTGCATATATTTGCGAACAGAGTTTCTCCAAGTTGAACTATATTAAAATTCTGTATCGCAATATGGTATGCGTCATCACTTGGTGGATCTTCTTCTAAGGCAATACCAAATATTGATAGACTTCTGAAACGTAAGCAGTACCAAACACATCACTAATGAACAGATGTTTATCCTACCTATAAGAATTGAAAGTGCTTCCTAAATCAAACATAACGTATAGCTTGTCTAAAACGTCGTGACACCCCGCATGCGCGAGTGAGGAGAAATGCGGAGAAGTAGTGAGAGTGGTGGGGGAGCAAGTGACTAGGTTATCGGAACTTGGAGGCAGCCACATGTACAACGTATGAACTTTTCACTCTCGCGACAGTTGGAAGACTGACCCCCACTCCTCTTTTATGCAAGTGGACTGCTCAGGCTACCACGCATCTATGTTGGAAGGAGGTACACCCACACTCCCCTCTTTTGCAAAGATTGGACATCGCTGGTCTAGCATGTTAACCCTAGATCACGCTGCGAGTACCTGTATTTTACCTTTACTTTTAAAAATGGCCGAAACAACTTTTAAGACACTGGTATGTAACATACTGTAAAACCCAATCATATAGTAGTATATAGATGTAAGATCCAGGGGAGTACCAAGTTAAAAGATCTGATGTGTTGCACTCAAATGACTTTCTCTACTCTTGTACTAACCATTCTTACAAATTCTTATTCCTATATCTTCTTCGTGTTGGTTGAGATAGAATTTGCATAAATTATCTTATTGCGTATTTCCTTGTAGGTACAATGGGAATATGGGAATGCAGGAGGCTTTGAGTGATAGTCAAATTCCGTTCTCTTTGTACAGCTAACATAGGAAAGAATAACAATTCATATTAAAGAAAAGTGAATCTTGAAACTTGAAAGTAAGAACGAGCAATATGTAGGAAATGGTGAACTCCACAAGTAAAATTAATATAGAATAAATTGTGCATTTTAAAGACATCTACATTTTCCCTACAGCAAGATTTGGCCTATCTCTTACGGTTTACCAGTTATGCAAAAGTCATCCAGAGTAAACAAGACTATATGGGCTATAGCCCAAAAATTCAAAATATACATTTCATTTGGAACTAAAATATGTTAAGCATATGTCATTTTAGTCAAAATCGTTGGAGGCATTTTCAAGAAAATAAAAATTTTCCATGTAAGGGATAGTTTAGGGTGGACCAATTTTTTTTTTCAAAATCTTCGTGACGTAACCTTAAAAGACATTAAACTTAAATACCAACTTTGGTTTTTAACCGACTTTTCATTTTGACTTTCTCTACTAGTACGTAGAGGAAGTATTGTATTCCACCGAAAAATTCGATCTCGAGATTTCACCGGAAATATGTTTTGAGACCCCCAATCCAAAAAAAAAAAAAAAAAAAAAAAAAAAAAAAAGCCTTTTAAGAAAAAGGTCGTGCGTGTGCGTATGTGTACAGCATAACTCAAACACGAAACCGGCCCGGGTTCGATCCCAGGCAACCATATGTGGGATTCGTGGTGGACGAAGTGGCGCTAGGACGGGTTTCCTCCGTGTTCTCCGGTTTCCCCCGCCATCTCATTCCACCGGTGCTCCATCTTCATCCCATGTGTCAGTGTCACCGCCTACGTGCCATAGCAGTAAAAGCGGGCGTTAAACACTACAAAAGCTAACTCAAAAACGAAAAGTCGGTTAAAAACCAAAGTTGGTATTTAAGTTTAATGCCTTCCAAGGATCCCACACGAAAATTTTGAAGAAAATTCCTCCACTCTAAATTACCCTTTACATGGAAAATTTTATTTTCCTTAAAATGGCTCTAACGACTTTGATTAAAATGACATGTTTAGATGTTGTTATGACAAATTAAATGCATATTTTGAATGTTCTGACTATAGCATATGTTATCCTGTTTGCTCTGAATGACTTTTGAATAACTCGTAAACCGTAAGAGATAGACAAAATTTTACCGTACAAAAAATATAGATCTCGCTAAAACTCACAATTTATGTCCGAATAAACTTTTTTGTACGGTTAACTATTTCGGAGATATTCCCTGTTATTTGTGTTAGTTTCGGAAAACAAACTTTCGTCAAATGCAACATCGTTGTTGATTTTTTTATATGTTAACCGTGCAAAGAGAACGGAAAGTAGTAGAGAAAGTAAAATCTTATGTGTTGCACTCACATTACTTTCTGTACAAGCTATTATTACAAACATTTGTTCTATCTACTTCAGGTTAATCTATACAGAAGTTTGTGCAAATTGTTTTATTACACATTTCCATGTCATGTGCGAAATTTAACACCATTCATTCCAGATTTTATTTTCGCGAACCGGCGCTCTGAATGGAATGTTGTAATAAGTAAGGAAAAAGCAATAGTACTTGCTTTTTCTTTTTTCTAATCTTAAGGATGCCATTATGATTGAAATCCATAAATTCGAAGTAATTCGTTCTGCTCCATTTCATATCTTTTACTAAACATTCATCACATGTAAAAATACGATTTTGCTCAAAAACCAACAAGCCTGTTTTAATATAATTAAGTGAACTTTCTCCAGACACTTTAATATACGTTTTGCTTTTAAAATATCGATATCGAGATTTCACCGGAGATAAAAGTTCTGAGACACCCTGAATCAATAAAAAACAGTTTTAGAAAAAGATTATGGCACGCGCGTGTGTGTAGCATAACTTTAAAACGCCTAGTCCCTTAAATACCAAACTTGGTATTTAAGTTCAGCGTCTTCCAACGATGCGACAAGGAAACTGATTGAAATACCACGTGATTAAGGTATTTATATTTTCATTCCCCATTTTGGAGACGTTTGCATAACTGATAAGCCGTAAGAGGCAGATAAAATCTTATTGCACGAAACATGTAGATGTCATTAAAGCACACAATTAATGTAAAATACATTTCCTGTGAAGTTAACCATTTCCGAGAGATTCCTTATTATTAGTTTGAAATAACAAACTAATTTTCTTCCAAGGTTCAGAGTGGTAGTTTTAAAGTGTCCTTATAAGCGACAGTATGTCAGTAGTTTTACTGGTATCATACTGGCAATTGGCAGCGTCGTTACCAAACTATTTATCTTATTCTATAATTTTCCCTAATGGGAAGTAGTTATTTATTTTTCACCTCCTGATTGTGTATGGAGAACCGAATTTGAAAGCCACTGCATAGTGACAAGCTCTGAATACATTACACTATCACTTAGCCTGCTGTATTCTCCTATTTCCATTGTACCTGCAAGAAAATAGGAAATAAAAGCATTTCTAAAAATATTTATCTCGATTAACATGAAGGAGAGAGAAGAATACGCGTCCTTAAGAGCAGTTTGTATACGATTGCGTAGAGGAAGTCATGTGAGTGCAGTATACCAGATGGCCCAATGCAGCCGGCATCGGCGTAAGTAGATAACCGTTCATGCGTTAAAAAAGTTGCCTAACAACGGCGCAGCAGAGACTTGTGGCGTTTCCGGTTCTAGCGAGACGTGAGGTAGAGGCAGCAGAACTAGCGTGTGATAATAGAGAATATCAGAATAAACAACCGAAAAGGTCTCACTTTAATTACCGCATCTTTATTTTCCAGGGAATAAACTCACTCCTGTATATGCTGCTATTGTCTAGCATTTGAATTGCAGATTGTAAAGTACAAGCATGAGAGTAGATAATGCTTCATTGGCATTTACTCTTTTCTTATGAATGTTGTTGTATTTTACTACTATTTTTATTTGTTATTATTGCTATTCTTAGTATCACATTGTTATTACTTTTATTATTGTACTCTTACTAGTTTATTACTGTTATTATTACTATTATTTCTGTTACTATTATTATAATAGTAATTTATATTATTATTATTATTATTATTATTATTATTATTATTATTATTATTATTATTATTATTATTATTATTATTATTATTAATTACTATTACTAATTATTATTACTAGTGGCGGCTCGTACACTAGTGCCCTCCCCTGCGGGCTCACAGATACCCCAGGAGTCTGGGACTTGGAGACCTCCTCCTATCCGGAGGACAAGGATTTATAGACAGCAAGCACCTGCTATGCACTCGAAACTCCTACCAACTCTTAGAACCCTGAAAAACCAAGCAGATGAAAGGTGAAGGTAAATGAGAAGTGGGGTGAAAGGAAGGGAGAGAAAGTTTGGTGAATACAATTACCCTTTCCAGGATTTGCCTAGCAACTCGGGGAAAACCCAAAAAAATTCGTGGGTTAGAAGATCAAAATCGAAACCACAACCTCCCGAACGCGAGCCTCACGCATTACTGCGGAGCCATCTCACTCGGTTTTACCGGAGTATTCGCTTCTGAATGCCCAAGAGATAAACTTCAATTGATTACGCAGGTTTCCGTTACGGTTGCAAACAAATCGTTGTGCTAGAAAGCCTGTTTACTGATTACAGGTTTGCTATTGCTTTAAACTCAAGTTGAAAGTGCAGCTCTTGTAGACTAGAAGCCAGTTTCTCTATTACCTACTATAGTAATTAGGAGAAGTATTGCATTCTACCCAAAAATTCGATGTCGAGATTTCACCAGAAATGTATGTTTTGAGATCCCATGAATCCAAAAAAAAAAAATTAGTTCTAGAAAAAGGTCCCTGTGTAGGTCTCTCAGTCTGTGGACAGCATAACTCAAAAACGAAAACTCGATTAAAAACCGAAGTTAGTATTTAAGTTTAATGTCTTTCAAGGATACGACACGAAGATCTTGAAGCAAATTGCTCCACCCTAAACTATCCTTTAAATGGAACATTTTTCGAAAATTTTTATTTTTTTGAAAATGGCTCTAAAGATTTTGATTACAAAGCCATATGTTTGAGATATTTTTATAACAAATGAAATGTATATCTTGAATTTTCTGGCTATAGCCCATGAAGTCCTATTTACTCTGGATAACTTTTGCATAATGGTAAACCGTAAGAGATAGACCAAATCTAACTACAAAAATGTTGATCTTGCTAAAACAATTTATGTCCATATAAAAGTTTGTAGGGTGAACTATTTCGGAGACTTTCCTTGTTATTTGTGTGAGTTGAGGAGAACTTATACTTCTGTCAAATGGAACATCGTAGTTAATTTTTTATATGTTAACAGTGCAAAGATAACGGAATTTGAAAACTTTAAAAGGTTTTACTATTGCTAAAAGTCTACTGTATTCCCAAATTCTTCTCGTACCTACAAGAAGATAAAAAAATAAGATAATTTCTGCAAATGTTCACCTCAACTAACACGAAGAAGATATAGGAGTAAGAGTTTGTAAGAATGGTTTGTACAAGGGTAGAGGAAGTCATGTGAGTGCAACACATTAGAGTTTTCTTTATTTCTTTTACGTCACGGACAGTTAGACTTTCAGGTCTCATCCCTATGCCATAACATCCTGCTTCGTCACGAGTCCAAAGAGGGATCAGTGCAGGGCAACTGTACCTATTTCTCTGTGACGGGCAGATGATAGGGTACCATCCAGTCTATCTGTTTACATTATCTGGGAATAAATGGCACAGCATTTCCTGTTATCACCTGTTTTTCATTTATACTATCGTTTTAAGCTTAAGGTGGAATTTTGGGTCGTGATATTAATCCAACCCGGTATTTGCCTTAGCAACTGAGGGAAACCACGAAAAAACCCCTGTTAGTTTGAGTGTCCACGGGATTTGAACCCGGGAGCTCCTGATTTCGAGTCTCGCTCGTTACTGCGGAGTCATCTTGCTTGGTCTACACCAAACTTGATGTTAAGTTCGGCATCTTTCGAGGATGCGACATAAGACCTTGAAGAAAATCTCCCACCCAAAACTATCCTTTACAAAGAAAATTCTTCGAAAATTGTTACTTTCTTAAAAATGGCTCTATTTAAAATAAAAGTACGATATGTTTAAGATGTTTGCATTACAAATTAAATGTAATTCCAATTTTCTGGGAACAGCCTCTAAAACTCAATTCTGCATGATTTCTGCATGGCTGGTAAATTGTAAGAGACAGACAAAACCTTACTACACCAAAAGATGTAGATCTTGTTAAAGCACACAATTTATGCCAACTACATTTTCTGTACAGCAAACCATTTCTGAGATATTCCTTGTTATTGGTTTGCTTTTTCAAATGCTTATGTGTGTGTGTCAAATAGAAGTCGTGCAAAGAGAACGTAACTTCAAATCCATTTAAGATTTATCGCTTAAAGCCTATTGTATTTCTCTACTCACATTCTACCAGTATGCAATAAGACAATTTCCAAAGAATGTTTATCCCGATTAACATGGAGTAGATAAAGAATAAACGTCTGTAAGTAGTGTTTGTACAGGATTAAAAAATGTCATATGAGTGCAACACATCCGATATTTTCATCTGCGTTTGCAATGATCCAAATTTCACTAACGTATATTATAGTTAATGTTTACTGAGCTAGATGGCTCTGTGGTGAGGCTCGCATTCGGGAGGTCGTGGGTTCGATTCTCTTGGCGGGCCTTCCTGAACCATGGGATGTTTTCGGGGGTTTCCCCGGTTCACCAGGTGAGTCCTGGGAAGGATAATTACATTCCCCAAATTTCCTGTCCTTTCATTTTGTTTCATTAATTATTTCATTCATCCTTCATCCTGTTGGTTCTTTCAGAGTCGCAAGTGTCAGTGAAGGCGTTAGGTGCCGCTTGGCAGGGATGATATGCACACAGGGACTCTTTCCGTCGCTCGTCCGTCGGATCGGGTGGAAAAGGGGTAGCATCTGGGGACGTTGGACCCGCACCAATAGCCCAGAAGACCTAAAGACATCCGGTGTCCTCTCTCGCCTCATTCTTCCTCCCAGAGGTTCCCCCCTTGGGGCCATAGATACAAGCATAGCTTCAGTGCCAAATTCCTTCCGTATCTCTCCTATTCCTATTGTATTCGTTTAATAATTCGATTCCGAATTATTCGGATTATCTTTGACGCCACCTCGTCCGGATAAACAGGTTTTTATGAATTTACCCACATTTTTACTTTCCCTACTACGTATAGTACGTAGAGGAAGTATTGTATTCCACCCATAAATTCGATGTCGATATTTCACCAGAAATATATGTTTTGAGGTCCCCTGAATAAAAAAAGCCATTTTAGAAAAAGGTGTGTGTGTGTGTGTGTGTGTGTGTGTGTGTGTGTGTGTGTGTGTGTGTGTGTGTATTTCAGTTTCGGTCTATGGACAGCGTAACTCAAAAACGAAAAGTCGGTTAAAAACCAAATTTGGTATTTAAATTTAAAATCTTTTAAGGATGCCACACAAATATTTTGAAGAAAATTCTTCCACCCTAAACTCTCATTTACGTGGAAATTTTTTCTCGAAAATGACTTTAACGACTTTGATTAAAATGCCATATCTTTAAGATATTTTTATGGCAAATGAAATATATATTTTGAATTTTCTGGGTATAGCACGTGTAGTCCTGTTTACTCTGTATGACTTTTGCACAGCTGTTATAATAACTTTTTTACATCTTAGTCGTGCAAAGAGAACGGAATCTCAAAGCTTTAAAAGATTTGACTATCGCTCAAAGCCTACTGTATTTCCATATTCCCCTTGTAGCTACAAGGAAGTAAACGATAGATAATTTCTGCAAATGTTTATCTCAACTAACACGAAGAAGATGTAGAATAAGAGTTTGTAAGAATGCTTAGTATAAGAGTAGAGAAAGTCATGTGAGTGCAACACATCAGATTTTTAATAAATGAGAAGCAGTTAGGAATAAGAAAAAGATCCCCATTGAGGTCAATTGCGAAGCTCGTTAAAATATAACATTTGCGAAAATAGTTTTTGTTAACTTTAAACGTTTTCCAAATATTCCATATTGTATAATTACATTTTCCAAAGCATATGTATAATTTGACAGAATATGCTTGGAAGATTCCGATTATTCTTATTCTTTTCCTTCGCAAGAAATTGTTACTGCGACTTCTGACCCTTTTTCTTCATGCTTCTGATAGGAATCGCGAACACATGTTTAATGAATGTTATAACAGGTAATAAGTATATAAACATTTATAATTGGTCGAGAAAGTTATATGATTGTACTGGACCAGTTTTAACCGCCCTTTTGCCATTTTATTTACGTTGTGCACAGACTCTTACGGATAGATTATTTTCTAAAATTTTTGCTATTTTATTCTTGTTTTTTAATTCAGGGGACATCTCCAGTGAAAACTGAACATTGAATTTTATGATGAAAAGTGTAGTGCTTCCTTCGTTTAGGTAAGGAGCCGAGAAAGTAAAAGCTGCTTTGTGCTTATTCCAAATGTTGGTGTGAAAAGGAATAATTGGAGAAGACAAGAGTGACAGCAATTTTTTAAAACAATGTCATTGCCTTTTAGCTTAATTTGTGAACAATTAATGACCATGTGCCTAATAATTAATTGCCGTTACACCGAGCAAGATGGCTTAGTGGTAACGTCTGAGGTTGGCATTCGGGAGGTCCGAGGTTCGATTCCCCTCCACCGCCTACACTGACCTTGGGATTTTCGTGATTTTCCCTGTTCGATAGGCGAATGCTGGAGTAGTTCTTCAGCCAAGATTTCCTTTCCATCATTTCCTTTTCATTCCGTTTCCTTCTCATATTTGAGGTGTATGTCTAGGTTTCATGGCGCGGGAAGGGTATGTTTAGGCTTAAGGGCACTCAACTACTTGGTTATCAGCGCCCTTACAACAGGGATCATGGCAAAAGCTAGAGATAAATCTGAATATAACTTGGAAGCAGACTGAAAATTTCAATGAAATTGGGTTAAATTGTATCAAGTGGGACATTTTAATGTTGTAAATGGAAGCACAAAAAATAAATAAATTGTCATCTCGAGATCCTTATAAGATGCTCTGATCAAAATTGTCATTCACCTATAAAGGTTAGGTGTGAGGTATTGGAACAGAGGCTACACCTCGCCTAATTGACCCCGCAAGGAACTATTGCAGGCAATCACCTCGCTGGGAGGGAGAAAGGTGAAGGGAGACCACAACCCCGGCACAGGGTGGCGAAAGGATTGCCACAGAGACGTGCGGATAATAGTTGGCAGAGAGCCGCTGGGCACACCACCGCTGGCCAGAGAGGGCGTTGAAGCAAACCTCATGACCCGGGCAGCGGCACGCAGCTACCACAAGCGGTGCCAGGGGAGAAGGGTTTACAGAGCGCAAGCAACAGCACGTTCTGCCCGCAGCTGCCCGAATCACCACGCTGATAGCCTGACCTAGAATATTATAAGGGACGGTACATAAATGAGGATGGGAAGAACGTTTCCAATAATTCCCACCAGATTTAGGGTGGGTACGCAGAAAAGAAAAAAACAAACATTCAAGCTGAACCTCAGCCTGGCATCAACACGGACGGACGAAGGGAAGAAAAGTAAATCGAGGAATGAATTTAAGCACTCCAGCATTCGCTCAAGTGACATGGGGAAACCATGGAAAACCCAAGCTAGAGTGCGCAGCCGTCGGGAAT
This sequence comes from Tenodera sinensis, assembly GCA_030765045.1. Classification (NCBI taxonomy): domain Eukaryota; kingdom Metazoa; phylum Arthropoda; class Insecta; order Mantodea; family Mantidae; genus Tenodera; species Tenodera sinensis. Next base: position 143,528,785 of record CM060967.1, on the reverse strand, counting down.
CCGAACTTTTTAGACTTTAGGCACAAATTTCACAGGTGGGTTGCCTTAATTCAGTAAGTATCCGATCAATAACTGATGGAGAGATACATACCTACATTAGGTACATTTCCTCTTGTATTAAAATCTAGGTCTGCTTGATGGATCGCCAACCTCAAACCATAAACCGCGGCCGCCGTAGCGTTAACACTCAGCGCTGAACAAAAGATTGTGTTGTGATGATGCATTTAGCTACATATCCGTTTACGTAACATCCTTTTATTTGTTATAGTTTTTATATTTCTTTAGGTTACATTGCTGTTCAGTATATGTAATTCCATACGAAACCATCGTCAGACAGAGTGATTAAAATATTGCATTTTTGCTGCACAGTTACAAATAAAGTGGCAAGACATTTATCCATTAAAAAATCTGATATGTTGCACTCGCATGACTTTCTCTACTCTCGTATGAACTATTGTTTAAAACGCTTGTTCCTATGTATATCTACTTTACGTTAAGCGAGATAAGAGATCAACATTTGCAGAAATTATCTTATTGCCAACTTTCTTGTAGGTGTAAGGGCAATATGGGAATACGTAGGCTTTAAGCGACAGTCAAATCTTTTAGGAGTTGGTCGCTGTGTGATAGCTTTGAAATTTCGTTCTCTTTGCTTGGCTAAGAGACAAAAAATGAAAAACAATCTTCCATTTATCATAAAAGTAGTTTAAACATATGGTATTTTAATCAAAATTGTTAAAGCTATTTTTGAGAAAATAAAAATTTTCTAAAAATGCCCCATGTAAAGGATATTCTGGGGTGGGAGGATTTTCTTGAAAATATTCATTTGGTATCCTTGGAAGATACTGGACTTCAAGTTTGGTATATCATGAACAAGTTCATTTTAGACCATGTGGCCTGTAACGATAAACCTAACGAAGTTGATCTTGGTCTATCCACCGCTGTTTTGGTCTTCTTTGGTCCCTGTGACTAATTGGAGCATACTGGAATGTCAGTTTTGGGAGTCTACTTCTTTCCATTCTGATCAAATGATTTTTCCATTCTCATTGGTTAGTACTTCTTGTCATTAGTAATATTTGGATTTTAAATAACAGAAATTCACATAAACTGGAAGTCACTTTAACAATTTTGATTTGATTAAAATAAAACTACTCATTGGTATTTTTCTATCTTCTCATTCAAACTTGATACTCCAAGGTTTTCTCTGATGTCCATATTCCTTCGGTGGTCCAATCTAGTAGCTTCTATCAGTGATCGCGAGAAACGTATTTAGGCGACAAGAAATAAACTTCTAAAATATTGTGAAGTTCAAGAAGTTCTCACCGTTCCGCGAAAAGGAAATTCAAAGAATTAAAAGGGAAAATAAAAAGTGAAGTAGATATAAATTTTGAAAAACTGCACTGCAATAGTTTCTCTGGGTTTCCAATCCAAGTACAGATATATTATTATTATTATTATTATTATTATTATTATTATTATTATTATTATTATTATTATTATTATTATTATTATTATTATTATTATTATTATTATTATTATTATTATTATTATTATTATTATTATTATTATTATTATTATTATTATTATTATTATTATTATTATAGCTGTTACCGCTACTGTTATTATTGTTATTGTTGTTACAAAAATTATCACATGTCTTTGCAGATTTTAGAGAGAGAAGCTTTGTATTATCACAAGAATGTGTGATTTGTAAGGGAAATTTTTATGGAAACGTCAAGTTACTGGCAGGTTTCCAAAAGTCTACAAAACTTAGCTTTTAATGTTGATAAATCGCAGTGTAGCACATTGGTAGATATCTACTATGTTTGCAAGAATGCTAATGAAATTTTAATCTGCCTTTCAGGTATTAATGTTTACGTATCTCGTTTGGCTAAATGCAATTATTCTGAAGAATAGTGGAAATATAGCCGATTTTGAGAGTAATAGCGATTTTCATCATACTAATAATAGACTGAATATTAATAAGCTTATACATCAGTTTTGTGTAAATATAGTTACTCCACACATTAAAAGTTTATTATAGATTTCCAATAGCACAATATGGAATTCACTTTTAAGTGTAGTTTAAGATTATCCGGTCATAAACATTCTGAGTGCCATTGTAAATATCTTATCTCAGTAGTTATTTTATCAAATGCAGCGTGAACATTATAATACAGATATATTAAAATCAGAGTCGGAGAATAACCGCGTTCTCATTACAGAATTAAAATTAAAGTTAATTAACATTTTTTCCAAATATGATATACAAACAGAAATCCATTCTATGCAAACCTAGTGTTTCAAGTGTAAACAAAATGTTAAATTTGCATTTTTGAAACTATTAACTTTTCCTGTGTGTAACTAGTATTTTCTTGTATAAAATAACAATGTACAATTTTATTGTTCTATAGTTGTTCTCTTATATACTGTGAAAAATTTCACTGACCTTCATCAAACGACTCCCAGTACACCAAAAAACTAATAAAATATGCTAACACAAAGTTAAATTTTAAGTTGCCCCTTGCTCTGATACCTGTTACAAGCTCTCAGTACTTTTAGTATTCAGATTTGCATTTAAATTCGTCTATATGGTTATACACATTTTGGCAGTGATGTCTGAAATATAAATAACTAGCTGAAAAACTCGACGTTGTCCGTGGTTTGGCGATTTATCCCTACAGTTTTTAGACTTAGATTACACTTGTTAAATAGCCTTGTGTTTTTTGGAAACATTTAAAATACGCTTAAACAAAGAGTTAATTAAACTCTTGTGACACCACAAGGAACAAAAAATAAATACACAAATAAATAAATAAGTAAAATAAAGAAATAAGTAAAATAAACAAAACAAATAAAAACACTCGAAAGACACTATGCAAAAGCAATGTTGAACAGTAAAAAATACTACAGGAAGAGAAACTAGTAGACGAGGCCTTGTGAATGTAATACACATTTCTATTTCAAATATAAAGAATATTGTACGAATTGTTCGTTGAAGAGGGCCTCTAGCAAGAAACGTGATTGTATTTTGTAAAAGAAAACTGAGTAGAGAAAATCATGTGAATGTAATACTTCATATTTCTATTCCAAACATACAGAAATTGTATATACTAAAGCAAAAGTGAGTAGAGAAAATTGTGTGAACGTAATAAGTTGCATTTCTATTTTACGCATACAGAAAATTGTATGAATTGCATGTTGAGGGGTGAGTAGAGAAATATGTGAATGTGTTACGTAAAAGAAAAGTGAGTAGGAAAAACAGCGTGAATGCAATACGTTGCATTTCTATTTCAATCATAGAAAATTGTATGGATTGTATGTGTTACGTAAAAGAAAAGCGAGTAAAGAAAATCGTGTGAATGTAAGACGTTGCATAGTAAAATGGATATCATAAATACCTCTAGGAAAGAAAACAAAGTATATGCACTTGTGGAATTGCGCGTGTACAGTTTTATGTGTGTATATCCATTATATAATATACACACACGTTTTTCCTTAATTTGGATAGTATTTGGCCTCGAACAATGTCATTAATGTTATTGTAATATTTTAGTGTAGGTACATTTCTTTTACGCGGTTTTAGAATATGGCTGAACGAAACAGATTTATAAGCTAAAAGCCTAGATATCTGAACACACAGGTACAAAATCAAGTAAAATTCATTCCCTGCAGTTGACAAGCGACTGTGAAAAAGAAGACCCAAATATGTACGTACGCTTTTGATTCTGGAATGAATGATGGTGGGGAAACCGTACCAGCCCAAAGTGGCCCCTGATGCAAACAACAGAAGCCCAGGGAGTCCCACGCACAGGGCCTGGCGACCAGTCGGCATCACGACCACGGAGTAACTAAAGAAGTTGGAACTGCTAACGCCAGCGCCATACCGCATCGAACTGGGAGGGGGAACTGCTGTTCATCCATTGGAAACAATCGTAAAACGGAAGCAAATTGTATGTTTACAATTACATACGTGTATGGAATAGTTTCACGCTAGCGACTGTCAGGTTGCTCGCGTGTTTTGGCTCAATTATAGTTGCCAATTGGGCATAATTATAGATTTCATATCATTTAAACAGACGGGAGAACCTGGTGGACTCATGATAATAATGACAGTAATAATGGCGATACTAACAATATCTTAACAGATCGTTTTTTGGAATTTCAAATAAGTAATTATTACTTATGATATAAATTATTATAGGCACAACTCTAATTACATTTTTACCTAACATATTTACTTAATTTGTATTTAATTTTATTTGACTTCGTCAAAAAATCTGATGGAACCGATTTTAACTCCAATGAAGTCCTTAAGGCCTGGTCAGTCAAGTTCAGTCTCCTCTATGGAATCTTTAAGATGCGAAAGAGAGAGTGGTATGCGGAAAGGACTTTTTACTTTCTCTACTGGTAAGTAGAGGAAGTATTGTATTCCACCCCCAAAAATTCGAAGTCGAGATTTCACTGGAAATATGTTTCGAGGCCCCTGAATTAAAAAAAAAAAAAAAAAGTTTTAGAAAAGTGTGTGTGTGTGTGTGTGTGTGTGTGTGTGTGTGTGTGTGTGTGTGTGTGTGTGTGTGTGTGTGTGTGTGTGTGTGTGTGTGTCTGTGTGTCTGTATGCATGTGGACAGCATAACTCAAAAACGAAAAGTAGTTCAAAAACCAAAGTTGGTATAGGTATAAGTTTGTCTTTCAAGGATGCGACACGAACATTTTGAAGAAAATAGCCCCACCCTAAACTACCCCTTACATGGAAACTTTTTCGAAAATTTTGATTTTCTTGAAAATGACTAACGATTTTGATTAAAATGCCATATGTTTGAGATATTTTCATGGCAAATGAAATGTGTATATTGAATTTTCTGGATATAGCCTATGTAGTCCTGTTTAGTCTGGATGACTTTTGAATAACCGTAAGAGGTAGACAAAATCTTACTCTACAAAAAATGTAGATCTCGCTAAAACACACAATTTATGACTGAGTAAATTTTTTTTTGTAGAGTGAACCATTTCTATGATATTCCTTGTTATGTGTGTCAGTTTCGGAAAAAAAAACTTTCGTGAAATGGAACATCGTTGTTCATTTTTTTATATGTTAAGCGTGCAAAGAGAACAGGATCTCAAAGCTTTAAAAGATCTGACTATCGCTCAAAGCCTACTGTATTCTCATGTTCCCTTTGCTCCTACAAGGAAATAAGCAATAAGATATTTTGTGCAAATGTTTACCTCAACTAACACGGAGGTATAGGATGAGAGTTTGTACGAATGATTAGTACAAGAGTAGAGAAAGTCATGTGAGTGCAATACATCAGGTTTTTGTATTGTTGTTGCTCCTTTTGGTGACGCTGTGGACAATGCATCTTCCTTTCCAGACAGTCGAAAGCTACTCTCCGTTGCTTGTGAAATTTCTGTTGGGCTTTTATATTCCAATAGCTGCCTTACTTTTCTCTTTTTGCTTCTAATACTATTTTGCTGGAATTCTGTAGTAGGTCTTTCACGTTTTCTTTGAATGTGGAAACTGAAATTTCTCTCGAATAAGTTATTACAAAATGCTAATTCTTGGTTAAGCAAATCATTATTAACTATGTTAAGTAGATTTTCCGGGTTTGTGGGCCGTTGATAATGCCGGCCGTGAAAGCCTTAGCACTTACAAATCATTATTGTTTTCCATAAATCTGGTCCACTGTCTATTGCACTTGGATCAGCGGACCTTTACGTTTAAACAAAACAAAATATGTAACGTTTTTAATACCAACACGTAAAGCTTCCGAGGGATTTTCAATAGCGTGTTTTTTCTTTTGAACGTAATTAAAAAAGCATATCTCCTTCGTTTTTGCTGAATTTGCGCCAGACGCAAAAACTTCCCCGAGAAATCGTGCACCGCGCAAATGTACAAAATTAATAACTAGAAATGAAGCAAACGGAGCAGCAAAACGGTATATATAGTGTGGAAGGGAAGTCATTACATTAATTTACACCAGTGATGGATCTCGGTATTTGGAACACATTTTGTATCTTACGTTTTTGTCTCTGACCATTTCCTATGGAGATATTTTAGTTTTATCGCAAACAAGCTGGCAACACTGCAGGTTTCACTTTCACTAGGGCAGTACATAAACAAACACGCGTCACGGAGCCGCGCGGCTCGTGAGTGTAAACATTAAGACATACCATGCCGTGTCTGCTACGTCGTAATAAATAAGTACGTCTGAATTCTCCAGTAACACATACTGCAACCTAAACTCACAATCTAAGGATGTTGTTTGTCATTTCCTTCAACATTAAACGTATATCGTGTCGTAGCTGACACTGCTATAATTTAATAAACCAAACTATCTCTCTGACTTATAAACACAAAGGTATATTTGTAGGCTCTTACAAAGCGTGCCAAATTATATTTTAAGGTGACAGCAAAAGAATAAGCAATGAACCAAATGGTTCACCCACTTCACAGGTATTGTTCAAAATGTCCATCATTTGCACACCTGCAAGCCTCACACCTTTTTAACCGATTACGTCGCACTCTAACAAAAACACCCTCATTGTTGCGTATTTCTTCCGCAGCCAGATAAATGCATTCCCTCAAAGATTCGAGGGCGCTAGTTGCTGTTTTGTAGATCCTGCTTTTCACGTCTCCCCAGAAGAAAAAATCCAGAGGATTTATGCCGTGGAAGGGAAGTCATTACATTAATTTAAACCAATGGGAGATCTCAGTATTTAGAGCACATTTTGTATCTTACGTTTTTATCTCTGACCATTTCCTACGGAGATCGTTTTGTCAAAAACAAGCTGCCGACACTACCGATTGTGTGGCTGTGGATGTGTGTGCGCGTGCGCGTGTCACTTTCATTGGTTCTGTACATAAACAAACAGGCGTCACTACCAAGCGTCTCGTGAAGGTCTCCTTCCATGTGTAGGCCAATCACAACCGTTATCTGCCAAAACACCAGACGAAAGAGAAAGTGTTTACATCCGGAAACCAGGTCCATTCCCTGACCAACCTTAACGCAACGTTGTCGACTTACCTCGCGTCTGAAAAAGGCGCTCGGAATATTCCTTCACATCTTTTAAGTGATTAATTATTTCGAAACCCTGTGTGATGTCTCATAATTACTACAGAAACTATGACAGAAATAAGTTACTCTACGCACCTTACAAATAACAAAGTGTTATTTTCTACATTCTTGTGGAATTACGCATCCAATTTGGAACAAAAAACATTTATTTTTTTCGAAATCGCCTGATCAAACAACAAAATGCCGTAAGACTTTTTTGTTTGTATTGCTATTAATTACATTAATTTACACCAGTGATAGATCTCGGTATTTGGAACACATTTTGTATCTTACGTTTTTGTCTCTGACCATTTCCTACGGAGATATTTTAGTTTTATCTCAAACTGGCAACACTGTAGGTTTCACTTTCACTAGGTCAGTACATAAACAAACACGCCTCACGAAGCCGCACGGCTCCTGAGTGTAAACATAAAGACATACCATGCCGTGTCTGCTACGTCGTAATAAATAAGTACATCTGAATTCTCCAGTAACACACACTGTAATCTAAACTCACAATCTAGGGATATTATTTATCATTTCCTTCAACATGAAACTTAAATCGTTTCGTAGCTGACATTGCTATAATTTAATAAACCAAACCATCTCTCTGAATTATAAACACAAAGGTATATTTGTAGGCTCTTACAAAGCATACCTTCCCTTGCATCATATGTACAGTTTTTCAGTGATGTAATTCAATACGTTGTTTTTATTGTAAGTCAGTAGGATTACTGCCAGTTGTAGCTTGTTACAAACCACACGTATTACACGTATCAGTTCGTGGTTGACGAAACGAAATCTGTGCAAATTTATTTCCAAACACTTGACAAAAACATTTGTAACTATGTTGTCTCCGTGTACATCATTAAAAGCTCTGTACGACCCATTTTTTATTTAAATCAGAACTCAAACATTGTGTTTGTCACTTTTGGCCCTCCCTTTTTCTTGCGAGTGAATTAACATAATCAACAATTCGTTGTATGTCATCATCAGTATATTTTTTATTTTCACCTTTGTTGCCTCTCTGATCATTGTGCGACACCTCAACTAACTTAAAGTGCATTACAAGGGTCTTGATATGTCCTTTAATAATAGCAAATACAGTCATACCTTTTTACTTTCTCTACTACATCTACTAAAGTAGAGGAAGTATTGTATTCCACCCACAAATTCGATGTCGTGATTTCACCGGAAATATATGTTTTGAGGCCCCCTGAATGAAAAAAAAATAGGAAATGGTCCATATGTGTGTCTGTGTGTCAGTCTGTGGACTGCATAACTCAAAAACGAAAATTTTTCGAAAAATTTTATTTTATTGAAAATGGCTCTACTGGTTTTGATTAAAATGCCGTATGCTTGAGATATTTTTATGACAAATGAAATGCATATCTTGAATTTTCTGGCTATAGCCCATGTAGTCCTGTCTACTCTGGATGACTTTTGCATAACTGGTAAGCCGTAAGAGATAGATCAAATCTTACTATATAAAAATGTAGATCTTGTTAAAATACACAGTTTATGCATGGATGTCGCGAAGCGGGGGGGGGGGGGGCAAGGGGGGGGGCCGCCCCCCCCCCCTGGAAGTTGGTCAACTTAATGTGCAATCAATTACTGACTATTAAACTACTATTTTAATTTTAATGTAAAGATCATTTTTATTTAGCACAAATTAATATGGTTATATGCAACAAATAGTATACATTTTTTACAGTAAAATAATGAATTAATATTATCTGATTGCAAATTTTAAACATGTGCCCCCCCTGGAAAAATGTCTGCCGACGCTCATGAATTTATGTCTAAATAGTTTTGTTTGTAGAATGAACTATTTCGGAGATATTCCTCATTATTTGTGTGAGTTTTGGAGAACTTAAACTTCTGTCAAATGGAACATCGTTATTTATTTTTTATATATGTTAACCGTGCAAAGAGAACAGAATTTGAAAGCTTTAAAAGAGTTGACTATCGCTCAAAGCTTACTGTATTCCCATATTCCCCTTGCACCTACAAGGAAATAAACAATTTTTGCAAATGTTTTATCTTAACTAACACGAGGAAGATATAGGAATAAGAGTTTGTAAGAATGGTTAGTGAAAGAGCAGAGAAAGTCATGTGAGTGCAACACATGAGATTTTTTACCTTGCTTGCCTCTCTTTTATATGAGATCTCACTTAGCTTAAGGTGCATAACAAGGGTCTCGATAGTTTTGTTTGTAGAATGAACCATTTCGGAGATATTCCTCATTATTTGTGTGAGTTTTGGAGAACTTAAACTTCTGTCAAATGGAACATCGTTATTTATTTTTGTATATATGTTAACCGTGCAAAGAGAACAGAATTTGAAAGCTTTAAAAGAGTTGACTATCGCTCAAAGCTTACTGTATTTCCATATTCCCCTTGCATCTACAAGGAAATAAACAATTTTTGCAAATGTTTTATCTTAGCTAACACGAAGAAGATATAGGAATAAGAGTTTGTAAGAATGGTTAGTTAAAGAGCAGAGAAAGTCATGTGAGTGCAACACATGAGATTTTTTACCTTGCTTGCCTCTCTTTTATATGAGATCTCACTTAGCTTAAGGTGCATAACAAGGGTCTCGATATGTCTTTAGCAATAGGAAATACATTCACAAACATCTTTTTATATACTCTGACGATAGGAATAGAATATGATACAGACGTTTGTTTACGATTTTCATTTGGATTGACACCTTTACGTCGACGATTTATGGGACAGAGGTTAATGTGCCCCATAAGAAATGTATTTTGTTTTGTAGCATCTGTTGTTTTGTAATAATCCATGAATAGGCTTGTCTTGGGTTCTTGAGTTATTTCCCTACACTTATATTTGCATTTGCAGGATTCCTGAAAAACAAAGTTTGTAATTCAACTACTTTACACTTTACTCTCACAAATAGAGCTAATCTAACCTCGTGTAACTCACGTGGCATACAGTATCCATCAAGTTAACCTATTTTCTGCTAATCAGGACCTCTATCACGAATATAAAGTCATTACAATTTATGAAAAGAGTTGAATCAAAACAAACTTCTTGCTGTGATAGTGGTTTAACAAATTCAATATTTTTTCCGTGATATCTGTCAAGATCTTTCACTTTACTTCCTTCGTTTAGACTTTTCACTCTCACTCGTTAATCAAATGTAAGAAAACAACTACAATAATTACTTAAAAGCAACACATCCTTGTTTACATCACCAAAACTACGAGAAATTAGAACCACAAAACTCAGAAAACGGTTGCACTGTGCGCCACTGTTGTTTACATAGCCCACTAGATTAGAAAACATGAACATAGTTTGGCACGAGCACCATCTTTTGAGATCTATTTTAACAACTTCTAGTGCTTTGTTACATGGCCCGTTTGGGATTGTTCCATAGCGAAACTGCGTGATCTATAGTGCTTTTCAAATGGGAAAAGTTCTGATCTTCAACTTCAACTTATTTTATTCAGGAAAAATTTGCCTGGTGCCGGTACAGAGGGGCCCGGCTTACAGGCTAAAAATTTACATTAATTACAATTTATAATATTTACATGGGTACTCTTGTTTGCTTTTTCTTATCAAAAAACCTATACGGTGAGGAGCTTTAGCTCATCGAGAACAGTTTTTGGGCGTATTCTGAGTCCTTTGATTGTCCGTTTTTGACAGTTTTTTTTTTTTTTTTTTTTTTTTTTTTTTTTTTTTTTTTTTTTTTTTTTTTAAATTTATATACACGGATACATACTCACTCCTGGGCATACCACACATATGTCCCATCACACGCACACACACACACACACACACACACACACACACATGCGCGCGCGCTCGTATATACATATTTACACACACTGCACTATATACACTTCACTATGTACAGTTTTTCCGCAGTTTTCCTGTGCGGACCAGGTTGCAGCTCCTGTGGCGTTTCCGAGGCACAGACCTCTTCCGGAGTGTGTGGCCTAAGGCCTGGGTTGCACGGGTGCGCATCAATCGGCGAGCCATGCAATGTCTAGAACATTTTAATTCTAGCATGTTTACGATGCTTTGGCTCGCCTTTGCCAATATTGGCAATCACGTCATTTTGGTGATTTCTGATGCGCGTCCACGCGACAGTGGCTCTTTTTGTTATTGCCTCGGGAATGGATGGGATCTGGGTTTCCTGGTGAAGGGTTTGTTTAGTGGTTAGGATGGGAGCAGAGAGGATTTTTCGGAGGGAGAGGTTTTGGAGGGTTTGGATAGTCTTCAGGGCGGTTTTTGAGGCGTTTGCCCCCACACGCGTAAAGAACCACTGACAGGATGAAAGCTTTATACAGGACGAGTTTGGACTTCCGCTGTTTGCTGCGGAAGATGGGGGCGCATAACTTTAGCCGCTGTCTGCCTTTGTTGACGCTATTTTTTATGTGGGAGGACCAGCACATTGTGCGGTCCAAGGTAACCCCTAAGTATTTAATTTGCCGACGACAGTGCAATACCTGACCACCGACCGTTAGGTCCATTGCCAAAGTGTGATGCCGCTTAGAGAAATGAATCAGCTGGCATTTGTGGGGATTAGTTTTGATTTTCCAGTCATGTTGCCATGAGAGGAAGTTGTTAACATAACGTTGCATTTCTGCAAGGCCGAAACGTGGATTTCTATGGTGGTTGTATATTGCAGTGTCGTCAGCATACATGGCGACCTTACATCTGGCGTCCACTGGGAAATCGTTGGTGAATAGTATATACAAAAAGGGTGACATGATTGCCCCTTGTGGGACGCCAGCCCGCATCGCTCGCTCCCGTGAGGAGGAGCGGCCCACTTGGACGTAGAACTTCTGTTTTTCTAAAAAATTGTGCAGCAAGTATAGATAATTTTGAAGAGCAGGGAAATTGTGGTGCAGTTTGTAAATAAGGCCATTGTGCCAGCACCGGTCGAATGCGGCTTCTACGTCCAGAAGTAGCGCCAACGTTGAAGCCCCATTGTTAAATTGCTCTGTTACGTCATCAGTTAGCCTGAGAAGCTGTAACTCAGTAGAATGTCCTTTTCGAAAGCCAAACTGTGAATTTGAAAGTTCATGGGATTCCGAAACTTGTTTTTGAAGTCGAGAAAGTATGAGTTTGTCGAGCATTTTACCAATATTAGACAAGAGACTAATGGGGCGGTAGTTTTGCAGTTGTCTGGTGCTTTTCCCTTGCTTTGGGAGCATAATTACCTTGGCTCGTTTCCAAGTAGAGGGGAAATAGCCTTGTTGCAAACAGGCGTTAAATATCTTTGTTAGTTGCACCAGAGCTTTTCTCGGGAGATGCTTAAGTTCCTCATTAGTCACTTTGTCTGGGCCGGCAGCTTTCCCATTAGGTAATTTCCTAATGAGCTTGTAAACTTCCTGCGGTGTTATTAGGGGTAGCTGTTGCTCTTGCTTCTGCGCCACCCAGGTTTGTACCCATGTCTGTACCTCCCGTTCTATATCACGGTTGGTAACTGGGTTTTCGCTGAATCTATCTTCAAGACAGTCAGCGAAGACCTCGGCTTTCTCCTCTTCGGAGAAGTGCAGGCCGCCATGAGTGTGCAGTGCCTCAGTTGCGGAGTTGACGCTCGTGGAGACCTTAAATGCCTTTAATAATTTCCACAAGGAAGAGTCCGAATGGGTGGGACTCAGCATTTTGTTTTCCCACTGTTCAGTTTTGTTGATTTTAATTTGATGCCGAATGATGTTGCGTAGCCATTTAGCTAGCATTTTGTATTCAGGCTGACGGGTGTACCGCCACAGTCTTGACAAGCGTCGTCTCCGTGCAATGAGTTGCTCTACCTCGGGGTACGTGCAAAAACCGGGTGGTCTTGTGGTGTAAGTGGTAGCGCTTCTCTTGGCCGTGTGTAGCGAGGCAGTAAAGTTTTCAATGGCGACACCTATGTCTGCCTCGCTAAAGTATGACAGCCTGGGTTGCGCCATCCTGTGCATTTCCATGGTGAACTTATTCCAGTCGGTCTCAGCCCTCCTTCGAGGGCCAGAGGCACCGGCTGAAATGCCACCCTGTATGTCGAAATAGTTCTGATCTGCAGCCAGTGAGATATGTTTACATGCACAGCGTTGCAAGCTCATCACCCCCACCCTTCATATTTGTTGGCACGCGTCAAGCGTGGGAAAGCAATATGGCAACACAGCAGGACTTCGATTGGTTACCGGTCTGGAGATGCTCCCCATTTGAAAAACGTAGTAGCAATTTCCTGAAAGCTAAGCCTGGAAATTACAGTATTTTTGCGACCATATGCATTTCATCACCCCTTACACTTTCTTTCCTGGTCGACCAAGCGGACTGCCGGCTTCACACCACATCGTACGACAGAGATGATTGATCATATCACTGGTGCGGAGAGATGTGGTTATCATCATTCTTCCCCCAGCTGCAATGTTCCATGACCTAGAGGTCGTCCTCTGTGGTCTAGGGGTAACTTGCTAGCTTCTTGTTCAGAGGTCGCGGGTTCAAACCCAGCGGAGGCCGATGAATGTCTTCCGGCGTAAAAATCCCTATCATGGCTACCTTTGGAAAGAGTGGTGATCCCATGTCGTAGATTTACGGCCTCTGAGCAAAATTAAGTGGTCTTTCAAGCCCAATATGGGATGGGACGCTGAGAACCATGGCCATTAATGAGCGTCTTTGAAACCAGGTTTTTATTCGATTAATGAGTATACAACCTATTTTTGCGAAAGCTTCTTTTTCTACCTGTTTCATTTTAACCAAGATAAACATTTGCAGAAACAACTACCTTATCCATTTAGTTATGGATACAAAGGGGACAGCGACAGTTAAGTAGGTATACATATAAGAACACATTGATCTTAAAATTCCATACTGTTTCCATGCAATCAGAGAAACAACTGAAAATGGATAGAAATGACCAACGTTTTGAACACATGAAATCATTAGTAGCAGTTACCTCGGAATGGCTTATAACATAAAAAGGCTACGTGGAAAAAAAAACAAAAAAAAAAACGTGTTTTAGAGATCTATGTATTCGTCTCACTTAACTTTTACCAGTTATACAAGTTTATACACAATTCCATTTAACGAAGGACTTCACAAGTTATCCCAAGAAAGATCAAGATATACTTTTATTTATCATGTAAATATCTTTATATATGGTGTGATAAACAAAAGCGTTAGAGACATTTTTTTAAAATAAAAATTTAATTTTAAAAAGTTTTTAAAAATTTAAATAAAAAAATGTCGAAAAGAAGAACCCGATATTTTGGATACTCTGGATACACAGATTCCAATGGAGCGATGAACCATCTCCACATTAGACTGGGTGTTTTCTACTTGGTACGTACTAGCAGACAGTACATATACTGGTCCCTTCACTCTTGCTAGTCGTTCATCATCCTGATGATGGGAGAGATGTACACTCCTGAAACGTCGATGGCTATGCATCACTACACCTGGCTAGAAGCCCGAGAACATCTTGAATAAATAAACCCTATATTAATTCAATTGGGTTGTTCTCCTCTAAGTCTAGCAATGCAAATGTATCATTATCACCTCTTAACTCTTTCATGTTTATCTATAACAGATTTTTCAAAATATTTAAATTATGTAAGCCTAATCTGGAGCTTTTAAAAGTGCTCCTCATTCTAAACCATCTTAGAAGCCTTGAAAGCATACTGTCATTTGATAGAACATAGTGTACATACTGCAGTCAGATATGAGATCATTCTCATTTGTATAAGGAGCACTGATAAACAGTAAAATCACCTTCAATTTAAGCCCTACCTCATTCACTTTATAATTATGGTAGCTGCAAAATTTAATGGGGACTGATAGTGGGCTATTACCTTTCTTTTTCCTGTTATGCAAATTAATTTTGTGGGTGCAAATGATATTTATATTATTGGCTTTACAGCCTGATTTCACAGCATGTTTAAGCAATTTTCGTATCAAGCCACCTGCCATCAAATTTTGCAATAGCTTAGTAAGCAATAACAATGGCTTCCTACTGCATTTCGCTACTCTTCTAACTGCTTTTAGTTTTAACTTCTAAGTACTGTTATTTGGGTTTGCATGCTACTTGTATTTTTTCAAAGTGCAGAGGACTTTAGTTGAATGCCAATGTCAAAAGCCAAGTCAGTTTTCATTCCAGGGAGCACTGTTCACCAGTCTTCCTCCATGGTCTGTGGGTAACGTTAGAAGCATTAGGTTCCCAAGATATGGATATGGACCTTTTTTTGGGGGGTGTAAAAATTCTTAGCATGGCTTTCTTTGGAAGGGCAGTAAAGTCAGTGGCACCTTGCCATACGTTTGTGGCATGTAAAAGAACCTTAAAGCCTGAATAGAGGCCTCTGATCTAAATTAACCAATCTTTCATGCCCAATGTAAAATGGGAAGCTGAGAATCACAGCACTTAAAGTGCATCCAAAATGATGATGACAATAAACCAAAAAGAATTTACTTTTGAGAGTTCTTTAGTGAAAAAAAAAAACCTACCTCCAGAACTGGGTTTGTTTATGCAGCCATTTTAGTTTTTATAAAGCTTTTTGAAACATTCCAAGGTGCTAAAGAAGCATTTACTTTCCAATCATTGATAGGTTTTTGTGTAAGTTAGTTACTCTATGTCAAAGTGAAAGTATTTTTAGGAGACATTTAAAGATTAAAATGTCATTCTTCATTATGTGTGTCCAGTATCATTGATAACATGAGTAAAGAGATTAGAAAGCTACTCCATATAGAACCAAACTTACTGCTTAGTCAGATCCTTGTAAGATAATTGAAGTCTGGTGTCTGGCGCAAACGCTCCTCTCCTTCGAAGACGTCGCCTTTAAGATCTATAAGATCTCGTGTTTGGTGTCCGGACTAGCTCTAGCAAGAGGTCTTAATCTCAGGGTATGCGCGAGTTATGGTACGAATGGAACCAAACGAAGAATCAACCAACAGACCACTTTATTTGTAAATTTCCAGATTCGTAGAGAACTGCCGACGATATTTAAATAGAATGTACTTTGTAACTTCAACTACAACGTTATAACACTTTAACTTTGTCACCCTTTAGCGACCGCTGAATTATGTTTACGCGCCAGCTTACGTACAGTTCCCAAGTTGCACGTGTACTCTCGGCTCGAATCAAGATGAGTGTGTCTTGCGTTGCATTTTATTTTTGCATGGGCAACAATAAAGAAGCGATTTCCATTGGCTAACTTTAAAGCACGTCATGGTAAGATAGGAATCAGCCCGCTAAATCGTTACACGTGTTTGTTTTTCGTGCGCGTCAACAAAGCCTTATCACTCTTTTAAATCTGCCTAGGCTTCCATTCTTGAGACTTTAACATATTAGCTTTATTACGTCTTCCCCTTCACTATTGACTAGAATCTCCTTTTGTTTCTTTCCATTATCAAATATATATTGACATTATAATTTCGGTTTCATGTCGAACACGAAAGGAAGCAGAAAACATTTACCAAAAAATAAATACAAGGCAAAGATTAAAGCTTGAAAAGATACAAACAGCATCAACATTAGAATTAGTTTATTTGCTTTCTGCAGTAAAAAATTTAAAAAACTAGGCATGTATAACACTTGCATTTGTATATTGTCCTGAAAGATAAAAAATTCAACAGTAAGTGTAGTTCATATGTATCACAATTAACTTCAAAGAATATGCAATTCTTTTACATTGGCAAAATCAGAGGAATTTAGATGCCAAGAAACATTTTCAAATGCAATTAAAACCATGATGGAAATCATGAAATGTACCTTACTATGATTTTGTGATATTTTTTGGTGAAAACTTAGTTCATAACTCTCCAAATTTCATAACGCTGATTTTCCATCACTAGAGGGTTCTATTGTGATATTAGCAAAAGAACGGAATAGTATCAGTATTTCATTTAGAGGTAGGTAAGATAGGGATAGAACAGTTTATTTTTGAAACCCATCACAGCCCAGTTTCATTTATTTCATTTTTATCAAATCAACTTTCCCTTTTTTGATTAACATTGTTTAACTTACTGGTGATATCATGCCTGTTAGTGCTCACTGCTACCAAATGCAGGTGCTGGTTCGCCCATCATGTGCCAAGTTCCATTAAGTGTTATGACCTTAAAGATCTTACAGCAGGCTGAGTATGACCTTTTAACATTGTTGATTCATATGGAGAGGATTGGAAACAACACATCTTCATGGCAATTAAACTATTTCTCTCAACAATATAGTTTGCATACTGCCTTTGCTGGCATGGGACTGCTCATATGCCTCAAGAACATAGGCATCAGTCTTATAATCATAACACTTACCAGTTATGTTTACCGGCAAAAGAGGACAAAAGGTTACTCTGGTGATGATAGAATGCACTTTTGATCATATGTTTTAAGAGTAAAAAATGTTCGAAGGTAAAGACATCTTTTTTGAGTGAAGTTTATACTTTCAGCAGCTGCAGTTTTGTTTCTTACTTTCTGTCATAGAAAATGCTTTAGTTTGTTAATATCTTTGTATGCCTCACTATTAGAAGTTTTTCTGAAGGATGGATATGCAAAATATCCTTATATGGTACATAAGCTAACTCTTGTTTCAAGCCTAATAGTTTGAAATTTTATCTTTGTATGTGCACAAATTTATGTTTCATGTAAAACTTAAAATGATCTTTCTTCTAGGACTTACAAGCCTGTGCCCAGGGTCAGATGGCTGTCAGGGAGCAGACGAACCTATGGACTGGAGAGGGTGAAGACCTGGAAGGGGAGGTCAGCCCAGCACCAGTTATGACAGTGAGGAAAAGGATGACATGAAATGCTGGCAAACTGGATGATTGGAGAGGTGTGAAGGAGCAGTTGGTGAAATGAGTGATGGGGGAAATCAGAGAACCTGAAGAAAACCTGCCCTGATGCCACTTCATACACCACGAATATCACATGCAGGTCCCTGGCATCAAACTTGGGCTACCTAGGAGTTAAGTTTTGGTAGGAGGAATAAATACTTGTTTTTCTACAGAATTTTAAATTTTTGGGCAATCAAAATACCAGTTTTAATATCTATCTTGTTTGCTTTTTCAATTCTATTGATATGTTGAGTCTGCCAAACAATGATCATATTGAAGTTGATAGTCTCATGAGGAGGTTGCCATATTGTTTAATTCATGTGGCTGCAGAAGAACGATGTTCGCAGCTATGAGCTCAACTGCTACAATATTGACTAAGTATCCAAGCTTTATTAGAAGTCTCTGGAAACTGGGCCTACAGAGAAGGATGTGCTTGTGTGCTGCACTACACAGGGCCGAGCTAGACATGCAAACTTTGTTCCACTGTTAAAGTGTTTCACAAGCAAGGCAGTGCTTTCCTAGTTTAGGTACCAAACTATGGCAAAACAGAAATATCGAACAGAGACTAAAACTTATTACACCGGAAACTACATCTGTTAGTCGTATCACTGCTGATTATCACAACTTATTATTTCTAGCCCAGATAATTTTTAGGAGGGCCTTATTTTGAGGTTTAAATTGTTTTTTCTATAATTGGATACAAAAATGAGTGTGTAAGTTTACCATGCTTATTTAACAGATTTCTTTTCTTTTTTGCAGAAATACCAGCGTAATGCACCACAAGGGCAGTAAAGCATTTTGTGTTTGAAAAAAATGCCAAATTTGAGTTCTTGTGTGAATAACGCTGCAATTTATCTTACTTTAATACCAAAATTTAAGATCTTTCTTCACTATAAAATAATATGCCTAATCATAACAAAGCATTTTTAGAGTGAATTTTCCTGGCCCCCCCCCCAAAAAAAAAAGAAACAAAAAAACAACTAATAATGGGAATCATTTAGGCATTGATAGGATCCCCCTGTTGCCCTTTCTTATTCCACTATTTTCACATCTAGTCCGAAGCTAGTAGCAAAGTGTAATTTACAACTAAAAAGTATCATATAGAAACTTGAATTGTTGGCAATGCTAGCATAATATTCTGAGCTATGACATTCGTTTCTTAGCAATGTCGTTATATTCAATCAAAGGAAAATAATATGTTCAAAAAATGAAATTGGGACATATGAGGGTGGTCTGATAAGTTCTTGGCCTAGCCAAGGAGGGGGAGGGGGAGGGAGAGGGGGAGAGGGAGAGGGAGAAGATTTTGGAAATCTTTAGCAACAAAGTACACTTTGGTGAAATAATAAAATGGTTATAGTGGATATAATTTCTTCACAGTTTTGAAGCTCAGAAATATATATACTCTTCACTCTCTCAGGACTAATTTTTAGTAAAAACCCCAGAGAAAAGAAATTATTCCGTGAATCCTGATACGTAGTGCTCAGCATTCTCTTGTGAGAATGAAGCACTTCATTTTGTTGCAGTTGGCTTGTTTTTTAAAATACAAAACAGCATTATACAATATGAAAGACATTAGCAGAGTGTATTAACTACCTTATCATTTTTCTGGTCAGTGTTCGGTAATTGAATAGATATCCAAAAACTGACCTAAGTCGTAAACAGTATGAAACTTTGCATTCAGCTACCAATGATCAAAGCAAGTTGATGATTCCAGGTGCCTCTAAAAAGAATACTTAATAAATATGACTCTTAAAACTGTGTTGTGTTAGTTTTTTAATCAGAATCCATTTAATGGAATGTCATTTTACTATTTTATCCTGTTCAATTTTTAAGACAAATAATAAAAAGTAAAACCCATATATTATATTTCTATTGAGTATTTGGGAAAAAAATTTAAAAAAATAGAAAATAAATGAATAGTAATAGGGTAGATAAAATTATGTTCATCCTGTGAATGACAGTTATGAACAAAAGATCATAAGTTGTTAGCTAATGCTGAATTTCTGACAATGAAGTCATTAATCCTCTTACTCTCCAATATTTTTCACTGATGGATGGGGCACTAGAAGTGGCCGGGCATATTTGAAGGTGGTCTCGATCCATTTCGTCTTGCAGATCACATAGAGGACAGAGTGGTGAAGAATATATCCCAATTCTGTTTAAATATTTTGCCAGACAATCATGTCCTGTAATCAACCTGAAGGTTGCAACTGCTGTTTTTCAAGGATACTCAGGAATTACTGTTTGAATGTTTGGTAGTTCCCATCTTTTATTTTTTGATTTTTCATAGTTATATTTTGCAATAATTGTTTTTGAATTCAGAGTTGACTAATCTTTTAGCTGCATAAAATGGTAGATTAACTATACATTTCTGCACATTGCTGCTACCCATTATAGTAAGAAAATCAGCTTCCTCATTACCACTCAGTCCACAATGAGCTAGTATCCATTGTTACTGAAGTGCGGTTAGATGGGTAAGGGATTTTCCAACATTCCATAATTGTTTAATTTTTTGGTGACAACTTGGAAGTAATTGCTATAATTGCCGCCCTGGAATCTGAGAGAATAACTGCTTGCTGAAAATGTGAAATTCTGTACAAAAGATTTTGTAGGGCCATTCGAATTGCTTCAATTTCTCCATCAAAGTTTGCAGTTCCATAACTTAAAGATTTGTAATAGGAAAAGAGGTAACACGTGACTCCACCCCCTGCTCCATCTTGGTTTGATATCAATGATCCATCAGTATAAATATGGAGCCATTCATGTTCTGGAAATCTAGTATGGATTGTCTGTAATGTCAATAATTCTAGAACACTAGTTGGAGTATCACTTTTCTTAACTTCTTCTATCAGGTGTAAATAATATGTGATGTCTAATGTTTGTGTTGAACTGACTTTAGATATGAAGTTTTCCTTTGAATTAGGAAGGTATATATTCTTCTTGATGTCTTGAATTTTGGAAAGAAAGCTCTCCTGAGTCTTGAGTGTACCTATGTGTAAAATTTCTCTTGTTCCATTTATTGATTGGGAGTGTGATCAACTTTTCGTGTTGAATAAGAGGCGCTTTTTCTATTTCATATTCAATGGGGTATTGGTTGGTAAGTATTTCCATAGCTGCTATTCGTGTGCTTTTGAAAGCACCTGTAATTAGTCTCAGACTTCGGTTTTGAAAGATAAGAATTTTTATTGTGTTTGCTGTTACAAGAACTACGCTGCAGTAAGTAAATAATGGCTTTACATATACATTGTATGTTGTGTAAAAAGTTGCTCTGGAGCATCCCCCACTTCATTCCTGTTAGAAGTTTTAAAAGTGGAAGGCACCTCTCTCCTCTATGTATTACATTTTCTATTAGTTTGGTCCATGTAAGTTTGGTATCAAATACAACACCTAAATCCTTTGCTTCCTTGGTTTGTGGTAATTCTTGACCCTCAAAATTCAGTTTTATTTTTAGTGGCTAGTACAGGTACACATAAGTTACACTGGATCGGTATATAAGTATCGCCTAACGAGATAGGCTAGTTTAGGCTCACATAGGCCACTTCAGATCTATATATAAGTATAGAATGAGGAGATAGGTTAGTATAGGTTTACGTAGGCTACACCGGATCGCTATATAAGAATAGACTGAGGAGATAGGCTAGTATAGGCACACATAGGCCACACCACATCTGTATGTAAGTATAGGCCGGGCAGATAAGCTAGTATAGGCTCACATCGGCTACACCAGATCTGTATATAAGTATAGACTGACGAGATAGGCCAGTATAGGCTCATATAGGCTACACTAGACCTGAATATAAGTATAGACTGAGGAGAGAGGCTAGTATAGCTACACATAGGCTACACCGGATCGGAATATAAGTATAGACTGACGAGATAGGCCAGTATAGGCTCACATAGGCTAAACTAGATCTGTCTAAAACTATAGACTGAGGACAGAGATTAGTATAGGCTCACACAGCCTGCTCCAGATCTGTATACAAGTACAGACTGAGGACATAGGCTAGTATAGATTCACATAGGCCACAAAACATCTGTATATAAGTACAGACATAGGAGATAGGTTAGTGTAGGCTCACTTAGGCTACACCAGATCTGTGTATCAGTATAGACTGAGATGGGTTAGTACAGGCTCACACAGGCTACTGCGGATCTGTATATAGTTATAGACTGAGGAGATAGGCTAGTACATGTTCAATATGTTACACTGGATCTGTATATTAGTATCCCCTGAGGAGAAAGGCTAGAAAAGGCTCACTAGGCAACACCAGATCTATTTATGAGTATAGACTGAGGAGATTGGCCTGTATAGGCTCACATAGGCTACACTACATCAGTATATAACTACAGACTGATGCGAGAGATTAGTATACGCTCACATAGGCTACACCATATCTATACATACATAGGTACAGACTGAGGAGACAGGCTTGTATAGGCTCACATAAGCAACACATATCTTACACCAAGTCTGTATATAAATATAGTCTCGGGAGATAGGCTATTATAGGCTCACATAGGCTACACCATATGTGTATATAAGTACAGACTAAGGAGACATGCTTGTAAGGGCTCACATAAGCAACACATAGCCTACACCCAGTCTGTATATAAATATAGTCTGGGGATATAGGCTAGTATAGGCTCACATAGGCTACACCAGATCTGTATATACGTATTGACTGTGGAAAGAGATTACTATAGGCTCACACAGGCTACTCCATGTGTATAGAATCAGTATAGACTGAGAGTAGAGGCTAGTAAAGGTTCACATAGGCTATCCTAGATCGGTATATAAGTATAGACTGAGCAGATAGGCTACTATAGGCTCACATAGGCCAAACCAGATTGGTATATAAGTGTAGACTGAGGAAGTAGGCTAGTATAGGCTCACATAGGCTACACCATAACTCTATATGGGTATACACTGAGGAGATGGGTTAGTATACGCTCACATAAGCAACACATAAGCTACACCAAGTCTGTATATAAGCATAGGCTGGGGAGATAGGCTAGTATAGGCCCACATAGGCTACACCATATCTGTATATAAGTATAAGCTGCAGGGATAGGCTAGTATAGGCCCACATAGGCTACACCATATCTGTACATAAGTATAGGCTGGGGAGATAGGCTAGGCTCACATAGGCTATACCTGATCTGTATATAAGTACAGACTGAGGAGACAGGCTTGTATAGGATCACATAAGCAACATATAGCCCACACCAAGTCTGTATATAAGTATAGGCTGTGGAGATAGGCTAGTATAGGCTCAGATAGGCTACACCATATCTGTATATAAGTATAGGCTGGGGAGATAGGGTTGTATATGCTCACATAAGCAACACATAGGCTACACCAAGTCTGTATATGAGTATACGCAGGGGATATAGGCTAGTATAGGCTCACATAGGCTATACCTGATCTGTATATAAGTACAGACTGAGGAGACAGGCTTGTATAGGCTCACATAAGCAACATATAGCCTACACCAAGTCTATATATAAGTATAGGCTGGGGAGATAGGCTAGTATAGGCTCAGATAAGCAACACATAGGCTACACGACGGCTGTATATAGGTATAGGCTGGGAAGATAGGCTAGTATAGGCTCAGATAGGCTAGTATAGGCTCAGATAGGCTAATCCATATCTGTATATAAGTATAGCCTGGGGAGATAGGCTAGTATAAGCACACATAGGCTACACCATATCTGTATATCAGTATAGGCTGGGGAGACAGGCTTGTATAGGCTCACATAAGCAACAGATAAGCTAGACCAAGTCTGTATATAAGTACAGCCTGGGCAGATAGGCTAGTATAGGCTCACATAGGCTTCACCTGATCTGTATATAAGTACAGACTGCTGAGATAAGCTTGTATAGGCTCACAAGATCTCTATATAAGTACAGACTGGGGAAATAAGCTAGGATAGGCTCACATAGGCTACACCATAGCTAATATAAGTAAAGACTGAGGAGATAGGCTTGTATAGGCTTACATAGGCTACACCATATCTGTATATATGTACAGAATGGGGAGATAAGCTAGTATAGGCTCACAGAGGCTACACCATATCTGTAGACATGTATACGCTGGGGAGATAGGCTACTATAGGCTCACATAGGCTTCACCAGATATGTATATAAGTATAGACTGAGGAGATAGGCTAGTATAGGCTCATTTATGCAACACATAGGCTACACCAGATTTGTACATAAGTATAGACAGAAGAGATAGGCTACTATAGGCACATATAGGGCACACCAGATCGGTATATAAATGTAGACCGAGGAGATAGGCAGGTTCAGGATCACATAGGCACCTCATAGGCTACACCAGATGTGTATATAAGTATATACTAAGGTGATAGGCTAGTAGAGGCTACACCAGATCTGTATATAGGTATAGACTGAGGAGAGAGATTAGTATAGGTTCACGCACTACACTCCAGGTCTGTATATAAGTATAGGCTGGGGAGGTAGGCTAGTATAGGCTCACAAGGGCTACACCGTATCTGTATAAAAGTATAAGCTGCAGAGATAGGCTAATATAGGCTCACATAGGCTACACCATATGTGTATATAAGTACAGACTGAGGAGACTGGCTTGTATAGGCTCACATAAGCAACACATAGGCTACACCAAGTCTGTATATATTTATAGACTGGGGATATAGGCTAGTATAGGCTCACATAGGCTACACCTGATCTGTATATAAGTACAGACTGCGGAGATAGGCTTGTATAGGCTCACATAGGCTACACAAGATCTGTATTTAAGTACAGACTGAGAAGATAGGCTAGTATAGGCTCACAAAGGCTACACCATATCTGTACATAAGTATAGGTTGGGGAGATAGGCTAGTATAGGCTCACATAGGCTACACTAGGTCTGTAAATAGGTACCGACTGAGGAGAGAGAATAGTATAGGTCCATATAGGCTACACCGGATATGTATATAAGTATAGATTGAGGACATAGGCTACTATGGGCTCACATACGCCACACCAGATCGGTATATAAATGAAGACTGAGGAGACAGGCAGATATAGGATCACATAGGTAACACATAGGCTACACCAGATCTGTATATAAGTATTATACTAAGAAGATAGGCTAGTATAGGCTACACCAGATCTGTATATAGGTATAGACTAAGGAGAGAGATTAGTATAGGTTCACGCACGCCACTCCAGGTCTGTATATAAGTATAGACTGGGGAGATAAGCCAGTATAGGATAAAATTGGCTACACCAGATCTACATATAAGTATATACTGAGGAGAGAGATTAGTGCAGGTTCACACATGCTACGCAAGATCTGTATATAAGTATAGACTGAGGAGATAGGCTGGTATAGTTTCACATAGACTACACCACATCAGTATATAAGTATAAACTAAGGAAGAAGGCTAGTATAGGCTCACGCAGGCAACACATAGGCTACACCAGTTCTGTACATAAGTATAGGCTGAGGAGATAGGCTCATATAGGCTCAAAAAGGATACATCAGATCTCTATATAAGTATACACTAATGAGATATGCTAGTCTAGGGTCACAAAGGCTACACCAAAACTGTATAAAGGTATAGAGTGAGGAGATGGGTTAGTATACGCTCACATAAGCAACTCATAGGCTACACCAAGTGTGTATATAAGTATAGGCTGCGGAGATAGGCTAGTATAGGCTCACATAGGCTACACCATATCTGTATAAAATTATAGGCTGGGGATATAGGCTAGTATAAGCTCACATAGGCTACACCATATCTGTATATTAGTATAGGCTGGGGACACCGCCTTCTATAGGCTCACATAAGCAACACATAGGCTACACCAAGTCTGTATATAAGTATAGATTGGGGAGATAAGCTAGTATAGGATAAAATTACCTTAACCAGATCTATATATAAGTATATACTGAGGAGAGAGATTAGTGCAGGTTCACACATGCTATGCCATATCTGTATATAAGTATAGACTGAGGAGATAGGCTAGTATAGTTTCACATAGACTACACCGGATCAGTATATAAGTATAATCTGAGGAAGAAGGCCAGTATAGGCTCACGCAGGCAACACATAGGCTATACCAGTTCAGTATGTAAGTATAGACTTGGGAGATAGGCTCGTACACGCTAACATACGCTACACCAAATCTGTATATAAGTATACACTGAGAAAATAGGCTAGTATAGGCTCAAATAGCCTACAGCAGATCTCCATATAAGTATAGACTAATGAGATATGCTAGTCTAGGGTCACAAAGGCTATACCATTACTGTATATAGGTAGAGACTGGGGAGATAGGCAAGTATAGGCTCACATAGGCTACACCTTATATCTATATAAGTACAGACTGGGGAGATAGGCTAGTATAGGCTCACATAGGCTACACCTTATATGTATATAAGTACAGACTGGGGGGATAGGCTAGTATAGGCTCACATAGGCTACACCGTATATGTATATAATTACAGACTGGGGAGATAGGCCAGTATAGGCTCACAGAAGCTACACCGTATCTGCATATAAGTACAGACTGGGGAGATAGGCTAGAATAGGCTCACATAGGCTACACCATATCTGTATATAAGTAGAGACTGGGGAGATAGGCAAGTATAGGCTCACATAGGCTACACCTGATCTGTATTTAAGTATAGACTGGGGAGATAGGCTAGAATAGGCTCACATAGGCTACACCTTATACGTACATAAGTACAGACTGGGGAGATAGGCTAGTATAGGCTCACATAGGCTACACCGTATATGTATATAAGTACAGACTGGGGGGATAGGCTAGTATAGGCTCACATAGGCTACACCTTATATGTATTTAAGTACAGACTGGCGAGATAGGCAAGTATAGGCTCACAGAGGCTACACCATATCTGTATATAAGTACAGACTGGGGAGATAGGCTAGTATAGGCTCACATAGGCTACACCGTATATGTATATAAGTACAGACTGGGGGGATAGGCTAGTATAGGCTCACATAGGCTACACCTGATCTGTATATAAGTAAAGACTGAGGAGATAAGCAAGTATAGGCTCACATAGGCAACAGCTGATCTGTATATAAGTACAGACTGCGGAGATAGGCTTGTATAGGCTCACATAGGCTAACAAGATCTGATATAAGTACAGACTGGGGAGATAGGCTCGTATAGGCTCACATAGGCTACACCATATGTGTATATATGTACAGAATGGGGAGATAAGCTAGTATAGATTCACATAGGCCACACCACATCTGTATATAAGTAGAGACATAGGAGATAGGTTAGTATAGGACTACACAGCCTACACCAGATCTGTATAGTGGGGTTTACGGGCCCGTCAAAGATCTGTATATAAGTACAGAGTGAAGAGATAGGTCTGTGTAGGCTCACTTAGGCTACACCAGATCTGTGTGTCAGTATAGACTGAGATGGGCTAGTACAGGCTAACACAGGATACTGCGGATCTGTATATTAATATCCCCTGAGGAGAAAGGCTAGAAAAGGCTCACTAGGCAACACCAGATCTATTTATGAGTATAGACTGAGGAGATTGGCCTGTATAGGCTCACATAGGCTACACTACATCAGTATATAAGTACAGACTGATGCGAGAGATTAGTATACGCTCACATAGGCTACACCATATGTGTATATAAGTACAGACTAAGGAGACACGCTTGTATGGGCTCACATAAGCAACACATAGCCTGCACCCAGTCTGTATATAAATATAGTCTGGGGAGATAGGCTAGTATAGGCTCACATAGGCTACACTAGATCTGTATACACGTATTGACTGTGGAAAGAGATTACTATAGGCTCACACAGGCTACTCCATGTGTATAGAATCAGCATAGACTGAGAGTAGAGGCTGTAAAGGTTCACATAGGCTATTCTGGATTGGTATATAAGTATAGACTGAGGAAGTAGGCTAGTATAGGCTCACATATGCTACACCATAACTGTATATATGGATAGACTGAGGACATGGGTTAGTATAGGATCACATAAGCAACAGATAGGCTACACCAAGTCTGTATATAAGTATAGTCTGGGGAGATAGGCTAGTATGGGCTCACATAGGCTACACCATAACTCTATATGGGTATACACTGAGGAGAAGGGTTAGTATACGCTCACATAAGCAACACATAGGCTACACCAAGTCTGTATATAAGTATAGGCTGGGGAGATAGGCTAGTATAGGCCCACATGGGCTACACCTTATCTGTATATAAGTATAAGCTGCGGGGATAGGCTACTATAGGCCCACATAGGCTACACCATATCTGTACATAAGTATAGGCTGGGGAGATAGGCTAGGCTCACATAGGCTATACCTGATCTGTATATAAGTACAGACTGAGGAGACAGGCTTGTATAGGATCACATAAGCAACATATAGCCCACACCAAGTCTGTATATAAGTATAGGCTGTGGAGATAGGCTAGTATAGGCTCAGATAGGCTACACCATATCTGTATATAAGTATAGGCTGGGGAGATAGGGTTGTATATGCTCACATAAGCAACACATAGGCTACACCAAGTCTGTATATGAGTATACGCAGGGGATATAGGCTAGTATAGGCTCACATAGGCTACACCAAGTGTGTATATAGGTATAGAGTGATGAGATGGGTTAGTAAAGGCTCACATAAGCAACACATAGGATATACCAAGTCTTTATATAAGTATAGGCTAGGGAGATAGACTAGTATAGGCTCACATAGGCTACACTATATGTATATAAATACAGACTGAGGAGACATAGTTGTACAGGCTCACATAAGCAACACATAGGCTACACCAAGTCTTTATATAAGTATAGGCTGGGGAGATAGTCTGGTATAGGCTCATATAGGCTACACCATATCTGTATAAAATTATAGCCTGGGGAGATACGCTAGTATAAGCTCACATAGGCTACACCATATCTGTATATAAGTACAGACTGAGGAGACATAGTTGTATAAGTTCACATAAGCAACACATAGGCTACACCAAGTCTGTATATAAGTATAGGCTGGGGAAATAGGCTAGTATAGTCTCAGATAGGTTACACCATATCTGTATATAAGTACAGACCATGGAGACAGGCTTTAATAGGCTCACATGGGCAACACATAGGCTACACCAAGGCTGTATATAGGTATAGGCTGGGGAGATAGGCTAGTATAGGCTCAGATAGGCTAATCCATATCGGTATATAAGTATAGCCTGGGGAGATAGGCTAGTATAAGCACACATAGGCTACACCATATCTGTATATCAGTTTACCCTGGGGAGACAGGCTTGTATAGGCTCACATAAGCAACAGATAGGCTAGACCAAGTCTGTATATAAGTATAGACTGGGGAGATAGGCAAGTATAGGCTCACATAGGCTACACCTGATCTGTATATAAGTACAGACTGCTGAGATAGGGTTGTATAGGCTCACAAGTTCTGTATATAAGTACAGACTGGGGAGATAGGCTCGTATAGGCTCACATAGGCTACACCATATGTGTATATATGTACAGAATGGGGAGATAAGCTAGTATAGGTTCACATAGGCTACGCCAGATATGTATATAAGTATAGACTGAGGAGATATATAAGTATAGACTGAGGAGATAGGCTAGTATAGGCTCATTTATGCAACACATAGGCTACACCAGATTTGTACATAAGTATAGACAGAAGAGATAGGCTACTATAGGCTCATATAGGGCACACCAGATTGGTATATAAATGTAGACCGAGGAGATAGGCAGGTATAGGCTCACATAGGCTACACAAGATCTGTATATAAGTACAGACTGAGGAGATTGGCTAGTATAGGCTCACAAAGGCTACACCATATCTGTAGATAAGTATAGGCTGGGGAGACAGGCTTGTATAGGCTCACATAAGCAACACATAGGCTACACCAAGGCTGTATATAGGTATAGGCTGGGGAGATAGGCTAGTATAGGTTCAGATAGGATACACCGTATCTGTACATAAGTGTAGGCTGGGGAGATAGGCTAGTATAGACTCACATAGGCTACACCTGATCTGTATATAAGTGCAGACTGCGGAGATAGGCTTGTATATGCACACATAGGCTACACAAGATCTGTATTTAAGTACAGACTGAAGAGATAGGCTAGTATATGATCACAAAGGCTACACCGGATATGTTCATAAGTATAGACTGAGGAGATAGGCTACTATAGGCTCACATAGGCGTCATCAGATCGGTATATAAATGTAGACTGGGGAGACAGGCTGGTATATGATCACATAGGTAACACATCGGCTACACCAGATCTGTACATAAGTATTATACTAAGAAGATAGGCTAGTATAGGCTACACCAGATCTGCATATAGGTATAGACTGAGGAGAGAGATTAGTATATGTTCACGCACGCTACTCCAGGTCTGTATATAAGTATAGACGGGGGAGGTAGGCTAGTATAGGATAAAATTGGCTACACCATATCCATATATAAGTATATACTGAGGAGAGAGATTAGTGCAGGTTCACACATGCTACGCCAGATCTGTATATAAGTATAGACTGAGGAGATAGGCTAGTATAGTTTCACATAGACTACACCGGATCAGTATATAAGAATAATCTGAGGAAGAAGGCTAGTATAGGCTCACGCAGACAACACATAGGCTACACCAGTTCTGTATATAAGTATAGGCTGAGAAAATAGGCTAGTATAGGCTCAAATAGGCTATATCAGATCTCCATATAAGTATAGACTAATGAGATATGATAGTCTAGGGTCACAAAGGCTACACCATAACTGTATATAAGTATAGAGTGAGGTCATGGGTTAGTATAGGCTCACATAAGCAACACACAGGCTACACCAAATCAGTATATAAGTATAGGCTGGGGGGATAGGCTAGTATAGGCACACATAGGCTACACCATATCTGTATATTAGTATAGGCTGGGAGGACCGCCTTGTATAGGCTCACATAAGCATCACATAGGCTATACAAGTCTGTATATAAGTATAGCCTGGGGAGATAGGCTAGTATAAGCTCACATAGGCTACACCACATCTGTATGTAAGTATGGGCCGGGCAGATAAACTAGTATAGGCTCACATCGGCTACACCAGATCTGTATATAAGTATAGACTGACGAGATAAGCCAGTATAGGGTCATATAGGCTACACTAGACCTGAATATAAGTATAGACTGAGGAGAGAGGCTAGTATAGCGTCACATGGGCTACACCGGATCGTAATATAAGTATAGACTGACGAGATAGGCCAGTATAGGCTCACATAGGCTAAACTAGATCTGTCTAAAACTATAAACTGAGGACAGAGATTAGTATAGGCTCACACAGCCTGCTCCAGATCTGTATAAAAGTACAGACTGAGGACATAGGCTAGTATAGATTCACATAGGCCACACCACATCTGTATATAAGTAGAGACATAGGAGATAGGTTAGTATAGGACTACACAGCCTACACCAGATCTGTATAGTGGGGTTTACGGGCCCGTCAAAGATCTGTATATAAGTACAGAGTGAAGAGATAGGTCTGTGTAGGCTCACTTAGGCTACACCAGATCTGTGTGTCAGTATAGACTGAGATGGGCTAGTACAGGCTAACACAGGATACTGCGGATCTGTATATTAATATCCCCTGAGGAGAAAGGCTAGAAAAGGCTCACTAGGCAACACCAGATCTATTTATGAGTATAGACTGAGGAGATTGGCCTGTATAGGCTCACATAGGCTACACTACATCAGTATATAAGTACAGACTGATGCGAGAGATTAGTATACGCTCACATAGGCTACACCATATGTGTATATAAGTACAGACTAAGGAGACACGCTTGTATGGGCTCACATAAGCAACACATAGCCTGCACCCAGTCTGTATATAAATATAGTCTGGGGAGATAGGCTAGTATAGGCTCACATAGGCTACACTAGATCTGTATACACGTATTGACTGTGGAAAGAGATTACTATAGGCTCACACAGGCTACTCCATGTGTATAGAATCAGCATAGACTGAGAGTAGAGGCTGTAAAGGTTCACATAGGCTATTCTGGATTGGTATATAAGTATAGACTGAGGAAGTAGGCTAGTATAGGCTCACATATGCTACACCATAACTGTATATATGGATAGACTGAGGACATGGGTTAGTATAGGATCACATAAGCAACAGATAGGCTACACCAAGTCTGTATATAAGTATAGTCTGGGGAGATAGGCTAGTATGGGCTCACATAGGCTACACCATAACTCTATATGGGTATACACTGAGGAGAAGGGTTAGTATACGCTCACATAAGCAACACATAGGCTACACCAAGTCTGTATATAAGTATAGGCTGGGGAGATAGGCTAGTATAGGCCCACATGGGCTACACCTTATCTGTATATAAGTATAAGCTGCGGGAATAGGCTACTATAGGCCCACATAGGCTACACCATATCTGTACATAAGTATAGGCTGGGGAGATAGGCTAGGCTCACATAGGCTATACCTGATCTGTATATAAGTACAGACTGAGGAGACAGGCTTGTATAGGATCACATAAGCAACATATAGCCCACACCAAGTCTGTATATAAGTATAGGCTGTGGAGATAGGCTAGTATAGGCTCAGATAGGCTACACCATATCTGTATATAAGTATAGGCTGGGGAGATAGGGTTGTATATGCTCACATAAGCAACACATAGGCTACACCAAGTCTGTATATGAGTATACGCAGGGGATATAGGCTAGTATAGGCTCACATAGGCTACACCAAGTGTGTATATAGGTATAGAGTGATGAGATGGGTTAGTAAAGGCTCACATAAGCAACACATAGGATATACCAAGTCTTTATATAAGTATAGGCTAGGGAGATAGACTAGTATAGGCTCACATAGGCTACACTATATGTATATAAATACAGACTGAGGAGACATAGTTGTACAGGCTCACATAAGCAACACATAGGCTACACCAAGTCTTTATATAAGTATAGGCTGGGGAGATAGTCTGGTATAGGCTCATATAGGCTACACCATATCTGTATAAAATTATAGCCTGGGGAGATACGCTAGTATAAGCTCACATAGGCTACACCATATCTGTATATAAGTACAGACTGAGGAGACATAGTTGTATAAGTTCACATAAGCAACACATAGGCTACACCAAGTCTGTATATAAGTATAGGCTGGGGAAATAGGCTAGTATAGTCTCAGATAGGTTACACCATATCTGTATATAAGTACAGACCATGGAGACAGGCTTTAATAGGCTCACATGGGCAACACATAGGCTACACCAAGGCTGTATATAGGTATAGGCTGGGGAGATAGGCTAGTATAGGCTCAGATAGGCTAATCCATATCGGAATATAAGTATAGCCTGGGGAGATAGGCTAGTATAAGCACACATAGGCTACACCATATCTGTATATCAGTTTACCCTGGGGAGACAGGCTTGTATAGGCTCACATAAGCAACAGATAGGCTAGACCAAGTCTGTATATAAGTATAGACTGGGGAGATAGGCAAGTATAGGCTCACATAGGCTACACCTGATCTGTATATAAGTACAGACTGCTGAGATAGGGTTGTATAGGCTCACAAGTTCTGTATATAAGTACAGACTGGGGAGATAGGCTCTTATAGGCTCACATAGGCTACACCATATGTGTATATATGTACAGAATGGGGAGATAAGCTAGTATAGGTTCACATAGGCTACGCCAGATATGTATATAAGTATAGACTGAGGAGATATATAAGTATAGACTGAGGAGATAGGCTAGTATAGGCTCATTTATGCAACACATAGGCTACACCAGATTTGTACATAAGTATAGACAGAAGAGATAGGCTACTATAGGCTCATATAGGGCACACCAGATTGGTATATAAATGTAGACCGAGGAGATAGGCAGGTATAGGCTCACATAGGCTACACAAGATCTGTATATAAGTACAGACTGAGGAGATTGGCTAGTATAGGCTCACAAAGGCTACACCATATCTGTAGATAAGTATAGGCTGGGGAGATAGGCTAGTATAGGCTCACATAGGCTACACTAGGTCTGTATATAGGTACCGACTGAGCAGAGAGATTGGTATAGGTTCATATAGGCTACACCGGATATGTATATAAGTATAGATTGAGGACATAGGCTACTATAGGCTCACATACGCCACACCAGATCGGTATATAAATGAAGACTGAGGAGATAGGCAGGTATAGGATCACATAGGTACCACATAGGCTACACCAGATATGTATATAAGTATATACTAAGGTGATAGGCTAGTAGAGGCTACACCAGATCTGTATATAGGTATAGACTGAGGAGAGAGATTAGTATAGGTTCACGCACGCAACTCCAGGTCTGTATATAAGTATAGACTGGGGAGATAGGCTAGTATAGGATAAAATTGGCTACACCAGATCTGTATATAAGCATATACTGAGGAGAGAGATTAGTGCAGGTTCACACATGCTACGCAAGATCTGTATATAAGTATAGACTGAGGAGATAGGCTAGTATAGTTTCACATAGACTACACTGGATCAGTATATAAGTATAAACTAAGGAAGAAGGCTAGTATAGGCTTACGCACGCAACACATAGGCAACACCAGTTCTGTATATAAGTATAGGCAGAGGAGATAGACTCGTATAGGCTCAAAAAGGCTACATCAGATCTCTATATAAGTATAGACTAAAGAGATATGCTAGTCTAGGGTCACAAAGGCTACACCATAACTGTATATAGGTATAGAGTGAGGAGATGGGTTAGTATACGCTCACATAAGAAACACATAGGCTACACCAAGTGTGTATATAAGTATAGGCTGGGGAGATAGGCTAGTATAGGCTCACATAGGCTACACCATATCTGTATAAAATTATAGGCTGGGGAGATAGGCTAGTATAAGCTCACATAGGCTACACCATATCTGTATATTAGTATAGGCTGGGGACACCGCCTTCTACAGGCTCACATAAGCAACACATAGGCTACACCAAGTGAGTATATAAGTATAGGCTGGGGAGATACGCTAGTATACACTCACATATCTGTATATAAGTACAGACTGAGGAGATAGGCTTGTATAGGCTCACATAGGCTACACCATATCTGTATATAAGTACAGACTGGAGAGTTAGGCTAGTATAGGCTCACAGAGGCTACAGCATATCTGTAGATAAGTACAGACTGGAGAGTTAGGCTACTATAGGCTCACATAGGCTACACCAGATATGTATGTATGTATAGATTGAGGAGATATATAAGTATAGACTGAGGAGATAGGCCAGTATAGGCTCATATATGCAACCCATAGGCTACACCAAGTCTCTATATAAGTATAGACGGGGGAGGTAGGCTAGTATAGGATAAAATTGGCTACACCATATCTATATATAAGTATATACTGAGGAGAGGGATTAGTGCAGGTTCACACATGCTACGCCAGATCTGTATATAAGCATAGACAGAAGAGATAGGCGAGTATAGTTTCACATACACTACACCGGATCAGTATTTAAGTATAAACTGAGGAAGAAGGCTAGTATAGGCTCACGCAGGCAACACATAGCCTACACCAGTTCTGTATATAAGTATAGGCTCAGGAGATAGGCTAGTATAGGCTCAAAAAGGCTACATCAGATCTCTATATAAGTATAGACTAATGAGATATGCTAGTCTAGGGTCTTAAAGGCTACACCATAATTGTATATAGGTATAGAGTGAGGAGATGGGTTAGTATAGGCTCACATAAGCAACACATAGGCTACACCAAGTCAGTAAATAAGTATAGGCTGGGGAGATAGGGTAGTATAGGCTGACATAGGCTAAACCATATCTGTTTATAAGTACAGACTGAGGAGACCGGCTTGTATAGGCTCATATAAGCAACACATAGGCTACACCAAGTCTGTATATAAGCATAGGCTGGCAAGATAGGCAAGTATAGGCTCACATAGGCTACACCATATCTGTATAAAATTATACGCTCGGGAGATAGGCTAGTATAAGCTCACATAGGCTACACCTTATCTGTATGTTAGTATAGGCTGGGGGGACCGCCTTGTATAGGCTCACATAAGCAACACATGGGCTATACCAAGGCTGTATATAACTATAGGCTGGGGAGATAAGCTAGTATAGGCTAACGTAGGCTACACCATATCTGTATATAAGTACAGACTATGGAGACAGGCCTGTATAGGCTCACATAAGCAACGCATAGGCTAAACCAAGGCAGTATATAGGTATAGACTGGGGAGATAGGCTAGTATAGGCTCACATAACCAACGCATAGGCTAAACCAAGGCAGTATATAGGTACAGACTGAGGAGAAGGGTTAGTGTAGGCTCACATAAGCAACACATAGGCTACACCAAGCCTGTATATAAGTATAGGCTGGGGAGATAGGCTGGTATAGGCTCACATAGGCTACACCATATCTGTGTAAAATTATAGGCTGGGGAGATAGGCTAGCATAAGCTCACATAGGCTGCACCATATCTGTATATTAGTATAGGCCTGGGAGACCGCCTTGTATAGGCTCACATAAGCAACACATAGGCTACACCAAGTCTGTATATAAGTAAAGGCTGGGGAGATAGGCTAGTATAGGCTCACATAGGCTACACCATATCTGTATATAAGTACAGACTATGGAGACAGGCTTGTATAGGCTCACATAAGCAACACATAGGCTACACCAAGGCTTTATATAAGTATCGGCTGGGGAGATAGGCTACTATAGGGTCAGATAGGCTACACCATATCTGTATATAAGTATAGCCTGGTGAGATAGGCTAGTATAAGCTCACATAGGCTACACCATATCTGTATATTAGTATAGGCTAGGGAGAGAGGCTTGTATAGGCTCACATTAGCAACAGATAGGCTACACCAAGTGTGGATATAAGTACAGACTGTGGAGATAGGCTAGTATAGCCTCACATAGGCTATACCATATCTGTATATTAGTATAGGCTGGGAAGACAGGCTTGTATAGGCTCGCATAAGCAACACATAGGCTACACCAAGTAAGTATATACGTAGAGGCTGGGGAGATAGGCTAGTATAGGCTCACATAGGCTACACCATATCTGTACATAAGTATAGACTGGGGAGATAGGCAAGTATAAGCTCACATAGGCTACACCAAATCTTAATATTAGTATAGGCTGGGGAGACCGCCTCATATAGGCTCACATAAGCAACACCAACTCTGTATATAAGTGTAGGCTGGGGAGATAGGCTAGTATAGTTTCACATAGACTACACCGGATCACTATATAAGTACAGACTGGGGAGGTAGGCTAGTATAGGCTCAGATAGGCTACACCATATCTGTATGTAAGTATAGCCTGGGGAGATAGGCTAGTATAAGCTTAGATAGGCTACAACGTATATGTATATAAGTACAGACTGAGGAGACAGGCTTTTATAGGTTCACATAAGCAACACATAGGCTACACCAAGTCTGTATATAAGTATAGGCTGGGCAGATAGGCTAGTATAGGCTAGCATAGGCTACACCATATCTGTATACAACTATAGGCTGGGGAGATAGGCAAGTATAGGCTCACATAGGCTACACCATATCTGTATATAAGTATAGGCTTGGGAGATAGGCAAGTATAGGCTCACAGAGGCTACACCGTATCTGAATATAAGTATAGGCTGGGGAGATAGGCCAGTATAGGCTGACATATGCTACACTGTATGTGTATATAAGTATAGGATGTGGAGATAGGCAAGTATAGGCTCACATAGGCTACACCGTATCTGTATATAAGTATAGGCTGGGGAGATAGGCTACTATAGGCTCACATAGGCTACACCGTATATGTATATAAGTACAGAGTGAGGAGACAGGCTTATATAGGTTTACATAAGCAACACATAGGCTACACCATATCTGCATATAAGTAAAAAATGGGAAGATAAGCTAGTATAGGCTCACATAGACTATACCACATGTGTATGTAACTACAGACTGAGGAGACAGGCTTGTATAGGCTCACATAAGCAACACATAGGCTACGCCAAGTCTGTATATAAGTATAGGCTGGGGAGATAGGCTAGTACAGGCTCAGATAGGCAAAACCGTTACTGTATCTAAGTACAGACTGCAGAGATAGGCTAGTATAGGCTCACATAGGCTACACCGTATCTGTATATAAGTATAGGCTGGGGAGAATGGCAAGTATAGGCTCACAGAGGCTACACCGTATCTGTATATAAGTATAGGCTGGGCAGATAGGCTAGTATAGGCTCACATAGGCTACACCGTATCTGTATATAAGTATAGGCTGCGGAGATAGGCAAGTATAGGCTCACATAGGCTACACCATATCTGTATATAGGTATAGGCTGGGGAGATAGGCAAGTATAGGCTCACACAGGCTACACCGTA
Source organism: Tenodera sinensis (assembly GCA_030765045.1). NCBI lineage: Eukaryota > Metazoa > Arthropoda > Insecta > Mantodea > Mantidae > Tenodera > Tenodera sinensis. Next base: position 143,490,523 of record CM060967.1, on the reverse strand, counting down.
TCTGTATATAAGTATAGGCTGTGGAGATAGGCAAGTATAGGCTCACAGAGGCTACACCGTATCTGTATATAAGTATAGGCTGCGGAGATAGGCAAGTATAGGCTCACAGAGGCTGCACCGTATCTGTATATAGGTATAGGCTGGGGAGATAGGCAAGTATAGGCTCACATAGGCTACACCGTATCTGTTTATAAGTATAGGCTGGGGAGATAGGCAAGTATAGGCTCACAGAGGCTACACAGTATCTGTATATAGGTATAGGCTGGGGAGACGGGCAAGTATAGGTTCACATAGGCTACACCGTATCTGTATATAAGTACAGACTGGGGAGATAGGCTAGTATAGGCTCACATAGGCTACACCGTATCTGTAGATAAGTACAGACTGGTGAGATAGGCAAGTATAGGCTCACAGAGGCTACACCATATGTGTATATCGGTATAGGTTGGGGAGATAGGCAAGTATTGGCTCACATAGGCTACACCGTATCTGTATATAGCTACCGACTGAGGAGAGGTTAGTATAGGTTCATATAGGCTACCCCGGATATGTATATAAATGTAGACAGAGGAGATAGGCAGGTATAGGATCACATAGGTAAGACATAGGCTACACCAGATCTGTATATAAGTATATATTAAAAAGATAGGCTAGTATAGGCTACAGCAAATCGGTATATAGGTATAGACTGAGGAGAGAGATTAGTATAGGTTCACGCAGGCTACTCCAGGTCTGTATATAAGTATAGACTGGGGAGATAGGCTAGTATAGGCTCACATAGGCTACACCGTATCTTTATATAAGTATATGCTGGGGAGATAGGCAAGTATAGGCTCACATAGGCTACACCGTATCTGTATATAAGTATAGGCTGCGTTGATAGGCAAGTATAGGCTCACATAGGCTACACCGTATCTGTATATAAGTATATGCTGGGGAGATAGGCAAGTATAGGCTCACATACGCTACACCGTATCTGTATATAAGTATAGGCTCGGGAGATAGGCAAGTATAGGCTCACAGAGGCTACACCGTATCTGTATATAGGTATAGGCTGGGGAGATAGGCAAGTATAGGCTCACATAGGCTACACCGTATATGTATATAAGTACAGACTGGGGAGATAGGCTAGTATAGTCTCACATAGGGTACACCGTATATGCATATAAGTACAGACTCGGTAGAAGGGCTAGTATAGGCTCACATAGGCTACACCGTATATGTATATAAGTACAGAGTGAGGAGACAGGCTTATATAGGTTTACAAAAGCAACACATAGGCTACACCATATCTGTATATAAGTAAAAAATGGGAAGATAGGCTAGTATAGGCTCACATAGACTATACCACATGTGTATGTAACTACAGACTGAGGAGACAGGCTTGTATAGGCTCACATGAGCAACACATAGGCAATGCCAAGTCTGTATATAAGTATAGGCTGGGGAGATAGGCTAGTACAGGCTCAGATAGGCAAAACCGTTACTGTATCTAAGTACAGACTGCAGAGATAGGCAAGTATAGGTTCACAGAGGCTACACCGTATCTGTATATAAGTATAGACTGCGGAGATAGGCAAGTATAGGATCACAGAGGCTACACCGTATCTGTATATAGGTATAGGCTGGGGAGATAGGCAAGTATAGGCTCACATAGGCTACACCGTATCTGTATATAAGTATAGGCTGGGGAGATAGCAAGTATAGGCTCACAGAGGCTACACAGTATCTGTATATAGGTATAGGCTGGAGGGATAGGCAAGTATAGGCTCACATAGGCTACACCGTATCTGTATATAAGTACAGACTGGGGAGATAGGGTAGTATAGGCTCACATAGGCTACACCGTATCTGTATATAAGTACAGACTGGGGAGATAGGCAAGTATAGGCTCACAGAGGCTACACCATATCTGTATATAGGTATAGGCTGGGGAGATAGGCAAGTATAGGCTCACATAGGCTACACCGTATCTGTACATAGGTATAGGCTGGAGAGATAGGCAAGTATAGGCTCACATAGGCTACACCGTATATGTATATAAGTACAGACTGGGGAGATAGGCTACTATAGGCTCACATAGGCTATACCGTATCTGGATATAGGTATAGGCTGGGGAGATAGACAAGTATAGGCTCAAATAGACTACACCGTAAATGTATATAAGTACAGACTGGGGAGATAGACAAGTATAGGCTCACATAGGCTACACCGTATATGTATGTAAGTACAGACTGGGGAGATAGGCTAGTATAGGCTCACATAGGCTACAGCGTATATGTATATAAGTACAGACTGGGGAGATAGGCTAGTATAGGCTCACATAGGCTACACCGTATATGTATATAAGTACAAAGTGAGGAGACAGGCTTATATAGGTTAACATAAGCAAGACATAGGCTACACCATATCTGTATATAAGTATAGGCTGGGGAGATAGGCTAGTACAGGCTCAGATAGGCAAAACCATTACTGTATCTAAGTACAGACTGGAGAGGTAGGCTAGTATAGGCTCACATAGGCTACACTAGATGTGTATATAAGTATCGACTGAGGAGAGAAATTAGTATAGGTTCACATAGGTTGCACCGGAAATGTATATAAGTACAGACTGAAGAGATAGACCAGTATAAGTATACATAGGCTAAACCAGATCGATGTATAAGTGTAGACTGAGGAGATAGGCCTGGTATAGTCGCACGCATGCAACACATAGGCTATACCAGACCTGAATTTACGTATATACTAAGGAGATAGGTGAGTATAGGCTTACCGAGGCTACACCAGATCTGTATATAGTTAGAGACTGAGGAGAGAGATAAGTATAGGGTCACACAGGCTACTCCAGATCTGTATATAAGCATACACTGAGGAAATAGGCTAGAATAGGTTCACATAGGTAAGACATAGGCTATACCAGATCTGTAAATAAGTATACACTGAGGAGTTAGGCTAGTATAGGTTCACATAGGCGACACATAGGCTATACAAGATGTGTATATAAGCATACACTGAGGAGATAGGCTAGTACAGGTTCACATAGGCAACACATAGGCTATACCAGATCTGTATATAAGTATACACTGAGGAAATAGGCTAGTATACACTCACATAGGCTAAACCATATCTGTATATAAGTACAGACTGAGGAGACAGGCTTGTACAGGCTCACATAAGATACACAAAGGCTACACCAAGTCTGTATATAAGTATAGGCTGGGGAGATTGGCTAGTATAAGCTCACATAGGCTACACCATATCTGTATATTAGTATATAGGCTGGGGAAACCGCCTTGTATAGGCTCACATAAGCAACACATAGGCTACACCTAGGCTGTATATAGGTATAGGCTGGGGAGATAGGCTAGTATAGGCTCAGATAGGATACACCATATCTGTATATAAGTATAGCCTGGGGAGATAGGCTAGTATACTCACATAGACTACACCATATCTGTCTATTAGTATAGGCTGGGGAGACAGGCTTGTATAGGCTCACATAAGCAACACATAGGCTACACCAAGGCTGTATATAGGTGTAGGCTGGGGAGATAGGCTAGTATAGGCTCAGATAGGATACACCATATCTGTATATAAGTATAGACTGGGGAGATAGGCTAGTATAGACTCACATAGGCTACACCTGATCTGTAGATAGGTATAGGCTGGGGAGATAGGCTAGTATAGGCTCACATTGGCTACACTAGATCTGTATATACGTACCGACTGAGGAGAGATTAGTATAGGTTCATCTAGGCTACACCGGATATGTATATAAGTATAGACCGAGGAGATAGGCTACTATTGGCCCACATAGGCGACATCAGATCGGTATATAAATGTAGACTGGGGAGACAGGCTGGTATATGATCACATAGGTAACACATTGGCTACACCAGATCTGTACATAAGTATTATACTAAGAAGATAGGCTAGTATAGGCTACACCAGATCTGTATATAGGTATAGACTGAGGAGAGAGATTAGTATATGTTCACTCACGCTACTCCAGGTCTGTATATAAGTATAGACGGGGGAGATAGGCTAGTATAGGATAAAATTGGCTACACCAGATCTATATATAACTATACACTGAGGAGAGAGATTAGTGCAGGTTCACACATGCTACGCCAGATCTGTATATAAGCATAGACAGAAGAGATAGGCGAGTATAGTATCACATACACTACACCGGATCAGTATTTAAGTATAAACTGAGGAAGAAGGCTAGTATAGGCTCACGCAGGCAACACGTAGGCTACACCAGTTCTGTATATAAGTATAGGCTGAGGAGATAGACTCGTATAGGCTCAAAAAGGCTACATCAGATCTCTATATAAGTATAGACTAATGAGATATGCTAGTCTAGGGTCTTAAAGGTTACACCATAATTTTATATAGGTATAGAGTGAGGAGATGGGTTAGTATAGGCTCACATAAGCAACACATAGGCTACACCAAGTCAGTATATAAGTATAGGCTGGGAAGATAGGGTAGTATAGGCTGACATAGGCTAAACCATATCTGTATATAAGTACAGACTGAGGAGGCCGGCTTGTATAGGCTCATATAAGCAACACATAGGCTACACCAAGTCTGTATATAAGTATAGGCTGGCAAGATAGGCTAGTATAAGCTCACATAGGCTACACCATATCTGTATGTTAGTATAGGCTGGGGGGACCGCCTTGTATAGGCTCACATAAGCAACACATGGGCTATACCAAGGCTGTATATAACTATAGGCTGGGGAGATAAGCTAGTATAGGCTAACGTAGGCTACACCATATCTGTATATAAGTACAGACTATGGAGACAGGCCTGTATAGGCTCACATAAGCAACGCATAGGCTAAACCAAGGCAGTATATAGGTATAGACTGGGGAGATAGGCTAGTATAGGCTCACATAACCAACGCATAGGCTAAACCAAGGCAGTATATAGGTACAGACTGAGGAGAAGGGTTAGTATAGGCTCACATAAGCCACACATAGGCTACACCAAGCCTGTATATAAGTATAGGCTGGGGAGATAGGCTGGTATAGGCTCACATAGGCTACACCATATTTGTGTAAAATTATAGGCTGGGGAGATAGGCTAGCATAAGCTCACATAGGCTGCACCAAGTCTGTATATAAGTATAGGCTGGCAAGATAGGCTAGTATAAGCTCACATAGGCTACACCATATCTGTATGTTAGTATAGGCCTGGGAGACCGCCTTGTATAGGCTCACATAGGCTACACCAAGTCTGTATATAAGTATAGGCTGGCAAGATAGGCTAGTATAAGCTCACATAGGCTACACCATATCTGTATGTTAGAATAGGCCTGGGAGACCGCCTTGTATAGGCTCACATAAGCAACACATAGGCTATACCAAGTCTGTATATAAGTAAAGCCTGGGGAGATAGGCTAGTATAGGCTCACATAGGCTACACCATATCTGTATATAAGTACAGACTATGGAGACAGGCTTGTATAGGCTCACATAAGCAACACATAGGCTACACCAAGGCTGTATATAAGCATAGGCTGGGGAGATAGGGTAGGATAGGGTCAGATAGGCTACACCATATCTGTATATAAGTATAGCCTGGGGAGATAGGCTAGTATAAGCTCACATAGGCTACACCATATCTGTATATTAGTATAGGCTAGGGAGAGAGGCTTGTATAGGCACACATAAGCAACAGATAGGCTACACCAAGTCTTGCTATAAGTATAGGCTGGGGAGATAGGCTAGTATAGGCTCACATAGGCTACACCATATCTGTATATAAGTAAAGACTGTGGAGATAGGCTAGTATAGGCTCACATAGGCTCCACCATATCTGTATATAAGTACAGACTGTGGAGATAGGCTAGTATACGCTGACATAGGCTATACCATATCTGTATATTAGTATAGGCTGGGAAGACAGGCTTGTATAGGCTCGCATAAGTAACACATAGGCTACACCAAGTAAGTATATAAGTAGAGGCTGGGGAGATAGGCTAGTATAGGCTCACATAGGCTACACCGTATATGTATATAAGTACAGACTGGGGGGATAGGCTAGTATAGGCTCACATAGGCTACACCTGATCTGTATATAAGTACAGACTGAGGAGATAAGCTAGTATAGGCTCACATAGGCTACAGCTGATCTGTATTTATGTACAGATTGCGGAGATAGGCTTGTATAGGCTCGCATAGGCTACACAAGATCTGATATAAGTACAGACTGGGGTGATAGGCTAGTATAGCCTCACATAGGCTACACATAACTAATATAAGTAAAGACTGAGGAGATAGGCTTGTATAGGCTCACATAGGCTATACCATATCTGTATATAAGTACAGACTGGAGAGTTAGGCTAGTATAGGCTCAAATAGGCTACATCAGATCTCTATATAAGTATAGACTAATAAGATATGGTAGTCTAGGGTCACAAAGGCTACACCATAACTGTATATAGGTATAGAGTGAGGAGATAGGTTAGTATAGGCTCACATAAGCAACACATAGACTACACCAAGTGAGTATATAAGTATAGGCTGGGGAGATTGTCTAGTATAAGCTCACATAGGCTACACAATATCTGTATATTAGTATAGGCTGGGGAAACCGCCATGTATAGGCTCACATAAGCAACACATAGGCTACACCAAAGCGGTATATAGGTATAGGCTGGGGAGATGGGCTAGTATAGGCTCAGATAGGATACACCATATCTGTATATAAGTATAGCCTGGGGAGATAGGCTAGTATACTCACATAGGCTACACCATATCTGTATATTAGTATAGGCTGGGGAGACAGGCTTGTATAGGCTCACATAAGCAACACATAGGCTACACCAAGGCTGTATATAGGTATAGGCTGGGGAGATAGGCTAGTATAGGTTCAGATAGGATACACCCTATCTGTACATAAGTGTAGGGTGGGGAGATAGGCTAGTATAGACTCACATAGGCTACACCTGATCTGTATATAAGTACAGACTGCGGATATAGGCTTGTATATGCTCACATAGGCTACACAAGATCTGTATTTAAGTACAGACTGAAGAGATAGGCTAGTATATGATCACAAAGGCTACACCGGATATGTTCATAAGTATAGACTGAGGAGATAGGCTACTATAGGCTCACATAGGCGTCATCAGATCGGTATATAAATGTAGACTGGGGAGACAGGCTGGTATATGATCACATAGGTAACACATCGGCTACACCAGATCTGTACATAAGTATTATACTAAGAAGATAGGCTAGTATAGGCTACACCAGATCTGTATATAGGTATAGACTGAGGAGAGAGATTAGTATATGTTCACGCACGCTACTCCAGGTCTGTATATAAGTATAGACGGGGGAGATAGGCTAGTATAGGATAAAATTGGCTACACCAGATCTATATATAAGTATATACTGAGGAGAGAGATTAGTGCAGGTTCACACATGCTACGCCAGATCCGTATATAAGCATAGGCTGAGGAGATAGTCTAGTATAGTTTCACATACACTACACCGGATCAGTATTTAAGTATAAACTGAGGAAGATGGCTAGTATAGGCTCACGCAGGCAACACATAGGCTACACCAGTTCTGTATATAAGTATAGCCTGGGGAGATAGGCTAGTATAACCTCACATAGGCTACACCATATCTGTATATTAGTATAGGCTGGGGAGACAGGCTTGTATAGGCTCACATAAGCAACAGATAGGCTACACCAATTCTGTATATAAGTACAGACTGGGGAGATAGGCTAGTATAGGCTCACATAGGCTAAAGCATATCTGTATATTAGTATAGGCTGGGAAGACAGGCTTGTATAGGCTTGCATAAGCAACACATAGGCTACACCAAGTCTGTATATAAGTATAGGCTGGGGAGATAGGATAGTATAGGCTCACATAGGCTACACCATATCTCTATGTAAGTACAGACTGCGCAGATAGGCTTGTATAGGCTCACATAGGCTACACAAGATCTGTATACAAGTACAGAGTGAGGAGATAGGCAAGTATAGGCTCACAAAGGCTACACCATATCGGTAGATATGTATAGGCTGGGGATATAGGCCAGTATAGGCTCACATAGGCTACAGTAGATCGGTATATAAATGTAGACTGAGGAGATAGGCAGGTATAGGATCACATAGGTAACACATAGGCTAAACCAGATCTGTAAATAAGTATATACTAAGGAGACAGCCTAGTATAGGCTACACCAGATCTGTATATACGTATAGACTGATGAGAGAGATTAGTATAGGTTCACGCACGCTACTCCAGGTCTGTATATAAGTATAGACTGGGGAGATAAGCTAGTATAGGATAAAATTGGCTACACCAGATCTATATATAAGTATATAATGAGGAGAGAGGTTAGTGCAGGTTCACACATGCTACGCCAGATCTGTATATAAGTATAGACTGAGGAGATAGGCTGGTATAGTTTCACATGGACTACACCGGATCAGTATATAAGTATAATCTGAGGAAGAAGGCTAGTATAGGCTCACGCAGACAACACATAGGCTACAGCAGTTCTGTATATAAGTATAGGCTGAGAAAGTAGACTAGTATAGGCTCAAATAGGCTACATCAGATCTCCATAATAGTATAGACTAATGAGATATGCTAGTGTAGGGTCACAAAGGCTACACCATAACTGTATATAAGTATAGAGTGAGGACATGGGTTAGTATAGGCTCACATAAGCAACACACAGGCTACACCAAATCATTATATAAGTAGAGGCTGGGGGGATAGGCTAGTATAGGCACACATAGGCTACACCATATCTGTATATTAGTATAGGCTGGGAGGACCGCCTTGTATAGGCTCACATAAGCATCACAAAGGCTACACCAAGTCTGTATATAAGTAGAGGCTGGGGAGATAGGCTAGTATAGGCTCACATAGGCTACACCATATGTATACTTAGGTATAGCCTGGGGAGATAGGCTAGTATAAGCTCACATAGGCTACACCACATCTGTATGTAAGTATGGGCCGGGCAGATAAACTAGTATAGGCTCACATCGGCTACACCAGATCTGTATATAAGTATAGACTGACGAGATAAGCCAGTATAGGGTCATATAGGCTACACTAGACCTGAATATAAGTATAGACTGAGGAGAGAGGCTAGTATAGCGTCACATGGGCTACACCGGATCGTAATATAAGTATAGACTGACGAGATAGGCCAGTATAGGCTCACATAGGCTAAACTAGATCTGTCTAAAACTATAAACTGAGGACAGAGATTAGTATAGGCTCACACAGCCTGCTCCAGATCTGTATACAAGTACAGACTGAAGAGATAGGTTTGTGTAGGCTCACTTAGGCTACACCAGATCTGTGTATCAGTATAGACTGAGATGGGCTAGTACAGGCTAACACAGGCTACTGCTGATCTGTATATAGTTATAGACTGAGGAGATAGGCTAGTACATGTTACACTGGATCTGTATATTAATATCCCCTGAGGAGAAAGGCTAGAAAAGGCTCACTAGGCAACTCCAGATCTATTTCTGAGTATAGACTGAGGAGATTGGCCTGTATAGGCTCACATAGGCTACACTACATCAGTATATAAGTACAGACTGATGCGAGAGATTAGTATACGCTCACATAGGCTACACCATATCTGTATATACATAGGTACAGACTGAGGAGACAGGCTTGTATAGGCTCACATAAGCAACACATATCCTACACCAAGTCTGTATATAAATATAGTCTCGGGAGATAGGCTATTGTAGGCTCACATAGGCTACACCGTATGTGTATATAAGTACAGACTAAGGAGACACGCTTGTATGGGCTCACATAAGCAACACATAGACCACCCAGTCTGTATATAAATATAGTCTGGGGAGATAGGCTAGTATAGGCTCACATAGGCTACACCGGATCTGTATATAAGTATAGCCTTGGGAGATAGGCTAGTATAGGCTCACATAGGCTACACTAGATCTGTATATACGTATTGACTGTGGAAACAGATTACTATAGGCTCACACAGACTACTCCATGTGTATAGAATCAGTATAGACTGAGAGTAGAGGCTGTAAACGTTCACATAGGCTATCCTGGATTGGTATATAAGTATAGACTGAGGAAGTAGGCTAGTATAGGCTCACATAGGCTACACCATAACTGTATATAGGGATAGACTGAGGACATGGGTTAGTATGGGATCACATAAGCAACAGATAGGCTACACCAAGTCTGTATATAAGTATAGGCTGGGGAGATAGGCTAGTATAGGCCCACATAGGCTACACCTTATCTGTATATAAGTATAAGCTGCGGGGATAGGCTACTATAGGCCCTCATAGGCTACACCATATCTGTACATATGTATAGGCTGGGGAGATAGGCTAGGCTCACATAAGCTATACCTGATGTGTATATAAGTACAGACTGAGGAGACAGGCTTGTATAGGCTCACATAAGCAACACATAGGCTACGCCAAGTCTGTATATAAGTATAGGCTGGGGAGATAGGCAAGTATAGGCTCACAGAGGCTACACCGTATCTGTATATAGGTATAGGCTGGGGAGTTAGGCAAGTATAGGCTCACAGAGGCTACACCGTATCTGTATATAAGTATAGGCTGCGGAGATAGGCAAGTATAGGCTCACAGAGGCTACACCGTATCTGTATATAGGTATAGGCTGGGGAGTTAGGCAAGTATAGGCTCACATAGGCTACACCGTATCTGTATATAAGTATAGGCTGGGGAGATAGGCAAGTATAGACTCACATAGGCTACACCGTATGTGTATATAAGTACAGACTGGGGAGATAGGCTAGTATAGGCTCACACAGGCTACACCGTATCTGTAGATAAGTACAGACTGGTGAGATAGGCAAGTATAGGCTCACAGAGCCTACACCATATCTGTATATAGGTATAGGCTGGGGAGATAGGCAAGTATAGGCTCACATAGGATACACCGTATCTGTATATAGGTACCGACTGAGGAGAGGTTAGTATAGGTTGACGCAGGCTACTCCAGGTCTGTATATAAGTATAGACTGGGGAGATAGGCTAGTATAGGCTCACATAGGCTACACCGTATCTGTATATAAGTATATGCTGGGGAGATAGGCAAGTATAGGCTCACATAGGCTACACTGTATCTGTATATAAGTATAGGCTGGGGAGATAGGTTGGTATAGGCTCACATAGGCTACACCGTATCCGTATATAAGTATATGCTGGGGAGATAGGCAAGTATAGGCTCACATAGGCTACACCGTATCTGTATATAAGTATAGGCTCGGGAGATAGGCAAGTATAGGCTCATAGAGGCTACATCGTATCTGTATATAGGTATAGGCTGGGGAGATAGGCAAGTATAGGCTCACATAGGCTACACCGTATATGTATATAAGTACAGACTGGGGAGATAGGCTAGTATAGGCACACATAGGCTACACCGTATATGTATATAAGTACAGACTGGGGAGAAGGGCTAGTATAGGCTCGCATAGGCTACACCATCTATGTATATAAGTACAGACTGGGGAGATAGGCTAGTATAGGCTCACATAGGCTACACCGTATATGTATATATGTACAGAGTGAGGAGACAGGCTTATATAGGTTTACATAAGCAACACATAGGCTACACCATATCTGTATATAAGTAAAAAATGGGAAGATAGGCTAGTATAGGCTCACATAGACTATACCACATGTGTATGTAACTACAGACTGAGGAGACAGGCTTGTATAGGCTCACATAAGCAACACATAGGCAACGCCAAGTCTGTATATAAGTATAGGCTGGGGAGATAGGCTAGTACAGGCTCAGATAGGCAAAACCGTTACTGTATCTAAGTACAGACTGCAGAGATAGGCTAGTATAGGGTCACATAGGCTACACCGTACCTGTATATAAGTATAGGCTGGGGAGAATGGCAAGTATAGGCTCACAGAGGCTACACCGTATCTGTATATAAGTATAGGCTGGGGAGATAGGCTCACATAGGCTACACCGTATCTGTATATAGGTATAGGCTGGGGAGATAGGCAAGTATAGGCTCACATAGGCTACACCGTATCTGTATATAAGTATAGGCTGGGGAGATAGGCAAGTATAGGCTCACAGAGGCTACACCATTTCTGTATATAGGTATTGGCTGGGGAGATAGGCAAGTATAGGCTCACATAGGCTACACCGTATCTGTATATAAGTACAGACTGGGGAGATAGGGTAGTATAGGCTCACATAGGCTACACTGTATCTGTATTTAGGTATAGGGTGGGGAGATAGGCAAGTATAGGCTCACATAGGCTACACCGTATCTGTATATAAGTACAGGCTGCGGAGATAGGCAAGTATAGGCTCACAGAGGCTACACCATATCTGTATATAGGTATAGGCTGGGGAGATAGGCAAGTATAGGCTCACATAGGCTACACCGTATCTGTATATAGGTATAGGCTGGTGAGATAGGCAAGTATAGGCTCACATAGGCTACACCGTATATGTATATAAGTACAGACTGGGGAGATAGGCTAGTATAGGCTCACATAGGCTATACCGTATCTGGATATAGGTATAGGCTGGGGAGATAGGCAAGTATAGGCTCACATAGGCTACACCGTATATGTATATACGTACAGACTGGGGAGATAGGCGAGTATAGGCTCACATAGGCTACAGCGTATATGTATAGAAGTACAGACTGGGGAGATAGGGTAGTATAGGCTCACATAGGCTACACCGTATATGTATATAAGTACAAAGTGAGGAGACAGGCTTATATAGGTTCACATAAGCAACACATAGGCTAAACCATATCTGTATATAAGTATAGGCTGGGGAGATAGGCTAGTACAGGCTCAGATAGGCAAAACCGTTACTGTATCTAAGTACAGAGTGGAGAGATAGGCTAGTATAGGCTCACATAGGCTACACTAGATGTGTATATAAATATCGACTGAGGAGAGAGATTAGTATAGGTTCACATAGGTTACACCGGAAATGTATATAAGTACAGACTGAAGAGATAGACCAGTGTAAGTATACATAGGCTAAACCAGATCGATGTATAAGTGTAGACTGAGGAGATAGGCCTGGTATAGGCTCACGCATGCAACACATAGGCTATACCAGACCTGAATATACGTATATACTAAGGAGATAGGTGAGTATAGGCTCACCGAGGCTACACCAGATCTGTATATAGTTAGAGACTGAGGAGAGAGATAAGTATAGGGTCACATAGGCTACTCCAGATCTGTATATCTGTATATAAGTATACACTGAGGAGATAGGCTAGAATAGGTTCACATAGGCAACACATAGGCTATACGAGATCTGTAAATAAGTATACACTGAGGAGTTAGGCTAGTATAGGTTCACATAGGCAACACATAGGCAACACATAGGCTATACCAGATGTGTATATAAGTATACACTGAGGAGATAGGCAAGTATAGGTTCACATAGGCAACACATAGGCTATACCAGATCTGTATATAAGTATACACTAAGGAAATAATGTAGTATAGGTTCAAATAGGCTATACCGTATCTATATATAAATATAGATTGAGGTTACAGGCTCACATAGGCTACAACAGATCAGTAGATAAGTATAGACTGAGGAGATAGACTAGTATAGGTATTGATAGGCCAAACTGGATCGGTATATAAGTATAGACTGAGGAGATAGGCTAGTATAGGCTCAGATAGGCAAAACCTTATCTATATATAAGAATACACTGAGGAGGTAGATTAATATAGGCTCACATAGGCTACACTAGATCGGTATATAAGTACAGACTTAGGAGACACATTAGTATAGGGTCACACAGGCTACTCCAGATCTGTATTAAGTATAGTCTGAGGAGATAGGCTTGTATAGGCGCACATAAGCAACACATAGGCTACACCAAGTCTGTATATAAGTATAGGCTGGGGAGATAGGCTAGTATAGGCTCACATAGGCTACACCAGATCTATATATAAGTATACACTGAGGAGAGAGATTAGTGCTGGTTCACAAATGCTACTCCAGATCTATATATAAGTATAGAGGGAGAAGATAGGCTAGTATAGTTTCACATAGGCTACACCATATCTGTATATAAGCACAGACTGAGGAGGCAGGCTTGTGTAGGCTCACATAGGCTACACCATATCTGTATATAAGTACAGACTGAGGAGGCAGGCTTGTATAGGCTCACATAGGCCTCACCAAGTCTGTATACAAGTATAGGCTGGGGAGATAGGCTAGTATAGGTTCACCTAGGCTACACCATATTTGTATATAAGTACAGACTTGGGAGACAGGCTAGTATAGGCTCACATAGGCTACACCATATCTGTATATAAGTACAGACTTGTTAGACAGGCTAGTATAGGCTCACATAGGCTACACCATATTTGTATATAAGTACAGACTTGGGAGACAGGCTAGTATAGGCTCACATAGGCTACACCATATCTGTATATAAGTACAGACTTGGGAGACAGGCTAGTATAGGCTCACATAGGCTACACTATATTCGTATATAAGTACAGACTTGGGAGACAGGCTAGTATAGGCTCACGTAGGCTACACCAAGTCTGTATACAAGTATTGGCTGGGGAGATAGGCTAGTATAGGATCACCTAGGCTACACCATATTTGTATATAAGTACAGACTTGGGAGACAGGCTAGTATAGGCTCACATAGGCTACACAATATCTGTATATAGGTATAGGCTACACCAGATCTTCATTCATTCCATACAGGTAACATTTGTTTTTAGATTTGCAGAAGGGAAAGGCAAATGCTCTGTTAATAAATTCACATTGCCTTATGTAAGTGATAGAGGTATTCGTCTTACAACTTTCATGGAACTTCAATGTTGAGCAAAGAAAATGCAGTGCAGAAAAGGGTTTGGAAGGTCAATTACCATAGATGATATACTTTGTTGCTATGGTGTATAAGATTCTCATGTTTAGGCTGTAGGTTCTAATTGCTAGGCAACTTCAACACAAGAACTATACACCTGTGTGATGTATTGGGGGAGTGAATTCTAGGCTTAGCAGCTGGATAAGTGCTGCCATACAAGATATCGTAGCATACTTTGAAAACAAACCTAGGAATATTTATTGTTAAAACTGATGAACTAAGTCCTGCCAATAAATGCATGAACTCATGTGAGCTTCAACTGGGATTAGGCTATATTTTCTCTGCAGCTGAGAAACTTTCTGCCTTTAGTTGGACTTACAGCCATTATGAAAAACTGGATCACATAACTTGGAGTACGTGCTCTTAGTGTACAACGCAAACATGGAACTGGAAGGAACAGACATTCCATTAAGACACCAATCTTGATAACGACACTCCCACAAACATGCCATCAGGTGCAAAGAGACCTTTCATATGCAATGATGTCAGATTTTACATAAGGTTTATGCTTTGTTCTCACAAGATGTAAAATTCCCATGTAAAGTAAAACAAAATGAAAAATTGGAGATCCTAACATCACAAAGGTTTATATTGTTATGGGTGTTAAGTTGGGATCTGACATAAAATGTGAAGTTAAAGTTTCATTGCAACTTTGCCAGTTAGATCATTTGGAGGGTGACTATTCGATTACTGAGTGTATTGAAAAGCTAATTATTACTTTGGAATGGAAATTATTTTTATTAATGAAGTCCCTCTAGGGCAAACTATGTTAAAATATTCTTTTAAAATGGACTAAAGCAGAAAACAGTCTGCTTGCACAAATACCTGTATGCCACACTGGATTGAGACCTCCTACCACCAAATACTGTGTGATCAGCATTGAGCAGAACAGGTTTCATGCTTCTTAGCTGGCCAATGGTGAAGCATGAGGCTTCAGTATGAATGTGGCATGTGTATAAAGTGAAATGGCTCTATTGATAGACAGGTATTCCATTCCCCAAAAAGTATTAATTTACAATTCATACTTCTGTACAGAATCGGCAAGTACCAAAGTGAGATTATTTCAAGAGAGATTTCCTATTTTCAAGTTCCAGGTGGACCTATGATTCACAAATTAGTAAAATTAGAGGTGAGGAATAATTGGCCTAATTTAAATTAAGGAAAAATTGAAGCTATTAACAGTGAAGCAACAAGATTCTAAAGTAAGAACAAATTTTGTTCTTACTTTGGCCTAATTTATTTTTTGGAAAAAATTAATAGGGATAGGTACTTAAGCATAAAACATTTTGCAAAATTTTGTTGATGAATTAACTGAGAGGGAAAGAAGCTGCATAACCTTCCAGCAGGACGTTGCGATGGTACATACAGATCTCTCCTTACAGGAAATCCATGAAGAGTTTTAAGACAAAGTTATCACTAATCTCATATGTCCCCTGCATTTAAACTCCTGAGATTTTTATCTCAGGGGGATCAAAAGAGAAAGTTTACAAAACAAGTTCACACACTTTGGGCAAATTTAAAAATAACATTTGTCAAGCAATTGCTGCCATTCTTCAGAGGGAACTGCAGCATTTGATAAGTAGGTGCCAGAATTGCTTGAACAACAACAGGAGGCACTTCCAACATATACCTTGATATATATGAGGACTTCTATTTTTAAAAGTTTACTTTTTGTTTGTTATCAATGATTTTCAGGATGAAATGTAGTATACTGACTGTGGACATGCTGTGATTAGATTAGTGCACGTAGCAAGCAGCACTGCCACTCAGCTAAGAGCAATGAAACTGTTCTGCTCTGTGCCGATCACCCAGTACTTTAGATCGAGCATTACTGAGAGAGCACCCATCATTCTAGCAACTATATTTACAATTCTCAATATAAATTAAAACCAAGAGACAGCTTAATATTACACAAAACACTTTACAGCCATCACTGAGATAAAATGTAGGTAATACTTTTACTATAGGGCAGCCAGTGCAAAAACTTACAAAAAGTATCTTGCTTCATGCACTTGTTAAATGTAGAATCCATCACTGAGTAACAAATGCAGTAGAATAAAAATAAAAGCACGACATCACAATATGAAGATTTACACATTTGGAATATTAAGAACTGTCTTGTCCATTTAGAAAAAAAGTTTACATTTTTGAACTTTGTTCAAGTCAATGGTTCATATGCTAGTGATCCTAAGCTTCACTTTTCGTTGTTTTTCTTCTTTTTGCGTGCTGATTTAAGATCTGGGGTAGGAATGTTCTCACTCTTACGTTTCTGGGAGCCCTTGTTACCAGCTCCAGCACCACCTGCACCTGCAAGACCGCCAGTGCCCGAGCTAGCACGTGGTCCACGCTTTTTCTTTTCTGCTCTTTCTTTCTCCTCCAGTTCTTGGTTCTCTCTTTCTATGAGAGTGATGAGTGTGTTACACCGACGCTGTAATTCCATAGCTGTTCTTGATTTGATGAACCAATCGAATCGAAACTGTGGTGCATTCCTTAACAACAAAAACATATTCTTTAGATTATATGCCACTCAAGATGATTTGGTTACAGTATACATAATTTTTTATTTTCATAACAATCATTATCAAAAGACACAGCTTCCATTTGACCATAAAGTTTACTAACATTGCATGTAAGTACAAGAGACATATTACACGGCAAAGTAATGAAGCGTATCGGAAAGAATGTGAAACTACCCAGTTTATGCGAGCTTATAGCATAAACATGGCTAGACAGTGTGCGTATGCTCAGTTCAGATGCAATCATATCTCCAGGACAGCGTCTCATATATTGGCAGGCGCGAGAGATCATCTATTTGTGTTTCATCACTGACTATACTCTTAAGTTACTGATATTTCACTTTTCTAATAAACAAGATAAGTGATCATAGCGCTCGACCACCAAAGTCAATACACCTCAACACTTTGCCAGGTAATACTGTATTGAATTAAAGCTAGAGATTTCTTCTATGCTTAAAAGCTGTGGCCTGCTGGAATTTAGAGGTCCAGATGTTTCGTCCACACCTGCAGTGGACATCATCAGTGGCGTGGTCTGAGTCTTCTCTGTGAAGGTTCAGTTGCAACAGAATCATTTATGATTACCACTACATTACATTACATGGTTACCACTACTTACTTCCAATGGAACCAGGCTTTCTTTGAACAGATTGAAGGGGTTGCCATGAGCAGCCCGCTCAATCCAGGGCATGCTAATTTCTTTATGGAGTCCTTCGAGTCCCAGGCCTTAAGTTCTGCAACTACAAACTGTCTGTATGGTATCGCTATGTGGATGACACTTTCGTCATTTGGAGTCATGGGAAACCAGCCCTTTCTGGTTTCCTACAGCATCTCAACAGCATCAATCCACATATTCAATTCACTATTGAGAAAGAAACACATGGACAACTGGCCTTCTTAGATGTTCTGGTCAGCAAGAGAGCAGACAGGACTCTTGGACCTACAGTATACCGCAAACAAACCCACACCGACCGATATCTGAACAATAATTCCAACCATCATCCTACAAAGAAACATGCCATCATAAAGACCCTCACTGGCCATACTGCCCGCATCTGTGAGCCTAACTCATTACAACAGGAACTCCGACATCTGGAACAGACTTTATATTCAAATGGTTACACGGCACAAGAAGTTCGCAGAGCAATACGCCCACCTAGGCCTCACCCTGCCAACCTTGAACAGGATCCACCCAACAGCAAAGGCACTGCTTTTCTGCCTTATTTCAAAACTGTCACGCATAGAATAGGATGCCTACTCAAGCGTCATAACATCAAAACTGTCTTCAAACCTACCAGACAGATTAATACTTTGCTTCGGTCAGTCAAAGATCCCAGGGACCTGCTCGCTTCGGCCGGTGATCACCAGATTCCGTGTTTCTGCGGTGCAGTGTACATAGGTACCACCCAATGCAGCGTCAACACCCGACTCACAGAACACAAGAGATGGTGCCGGCTGGGACAGACAGACAAGTCAGCGGTCGCTGAAAATTCATATGGGCAAAAGGAGAACAAATGATTCAGTATAAGGAGTCTGCTATTCTTTCATCTATGCCGTACTACCACGCCAGACTACAACGTTAAGTCATAGAAATTTACAGACACCCCAATAAGTTTAACAGAGAGAAAGAAGCTCTAAAATTGAACAAAACCTCGTATCTAATACTTGAACATAAACAAGAAGCACTAATGCAGAGAAATCACGTAAACCATTTAGCAATCAGAGTGGAGAAGCCCCGCCCATTTGACACAAACCTTCCGCTCCAGCCCAGTCAATCTCCTTTGAGAGGGACATAAAGTACTTACAATAGTAAGTCACCATTGGGGTAATTTGTCTCTGATGTGAGACTGCCTTTGTGGTTTACCAGGAGAAATACGAACTGGTTTGAGAATTTAATGCCATTCTGGCAGTTTGTCACAATAGCTCAGTGGTAGAGCACCCACCCGGTAAGCGGAAGGTCTGTGGTTAAAATCCCAGTTGTGGCATTGAATTTTTAAGTTCCAGTTCTACCTCTCAATCCTTCTCAAGATTTGCATCCATTTTTACTTTCTCTGCTACATATACTGGATGTTCAATTTTATTTGTGCGTTTGATGTTCGTGTGTGATGTCACCACAATCTGGCGAGTCTTTAGTTGCAACAAGTTAAAGAAAACAGTTATGATCACATAGAGAGCACCAAGGTTGAATGTTGCAGGGTACTTGCTTCAGCTATCAAGGCCTGTACTTGGCATTCACGAAGCTTCTCACAGAATACACAATACTTTCTACCTGCAGTTTATTAGAAGACCTGACAGCAAAATTAAGAAATAGAGAACATATGAGTCATTCCACGTCAAATAGAACAAAATATGGCAAAAAATGACCTTGATCTCTCAGATTTTCTTGAATTTTTTTTTGGTGTTTTGGAACAAAATATATTTGACCCGTGTTTCTTCGTTTTGTATAAAAAAATTTATTTTGGCAGATATTAATTTTTGAAATGTCCCAAAAATCGCGCGCTCCTCACTCTTCGATCAATCATACCTCCGATTGTAATGAAGCAAATTACTTGACCTTTGGCTCAAATTAAAGATAAATTGCAGTATTTCGTGAGGCATTTATTAGAAAATTTTATTAATTATTATTAATATTATATTTTATACAATTAAAGTTTTAAAGTTAGATAATAACATAAACTCGACTATTTAAAAATCTGGGAAAAAAAGTAAAAATACAATGAAGTTTATTCAATATTCTCAGAAAAAATCAGAATGGAGTCTCTAATAGTTCAGTTGTAATTAATTTTCCAAATCAGTGCAGCGAATTTGTGTGGCAGCAGTGGCGGCTACAGTAACCTCACACAATTGCCACCTTCCATTGAGGCAACTGTTCATTGCTTGAGGTTCCATGAACGTTACAACAGTACAGTAAGGAGAACACTTCTAGCTGACACTATTATATGTACACTATTAGCATCTTCAAAATGTTTTTAAAATATGCATTTTAAGCTAATGTTTCCATACAACACACAGCTTTACCTCCTTCTTCGAAAGAAAATTGTTTCACTAAAGCTTCAGTTTTTGACAAAGGAATGAAGGAGTGCAATTTTAAAGCACAGCTGGACCCATTGTTCTTGGCTCCTGACCTTGACTGGAAGTCCTGTTGGCAAGTCCATAGCTTTTGTATGTTTTATCAGCTCATATTGTATAATTCTGCGAATGAAACCATGCACAGGGGGAGGGATGGGGAAGGTAGTGATATCTGCATGTCTTGCTAATTCAAAGGTACTTTTTAGTGCAGCATGCAGTTGAAGATAAAGAGTGATAATAGTGAATTTGTGAGACATTGATCATAGCGTAAATCAATTATGCCACAGTTCTACATTAGGGACCAAAACATTACACAGTCAGAGTAGAGAAATTATTTCAAATGTATGGATGTACATGAAGGAAGAAGCTAAAAGCAAAGAACTGTTTACATCAGAAGATTTTTTTCAAAAAAATTCAAAAATTCAAAAGCACGTATCAGATGCCACAGGAGTATCAGAAAGAAGGTACATCAGGGAGACATTTTTCTGCCCACAGCTGTCTTAGCAAGAAGAAGTTATCTGACTAACATAGCTGACGTGGCAATTCGCAGGCTGTCTGCTGTCACCTGGCTTGTTACTTGTCCGTGTGCGTTTGCAGGCCTCCAGAAAAAAAATTGTAGCAAATGCACTAATGCAAGCTCCATAGTTTTCAACATCTTATTTTATAGATAAAATGTCAGGGAATACGTGTGTATTTTTTTTAGATTTTTAACACATCGATTTAAATTCTATTTTTGGTTTTACAAAATATACCATCAAAAAAAACAATCCAAAATTTATGTGTAATAATGATTGATTGAAAGTTGTTAAAAGCGTTGTATTTAACCTTTCCAGTGCGCCAAACCCCAACTCTCAACTCTATATGAACTTAGAGTAACAAGTGATTTTATATTACGGTGCACGCAGAAATTGCTTAGTTTCTAATGGCCATAACTAAGCAAGTAATTTAAAAATACGGAAATAAAAACATATGGGTCTCCTTATTTTATGCCCATTATTCATAAAAAAATTTTGAACCTCCTACGACAAAGTCGTGTTTTACGGGTGTTCGATTTGACGTGGATTGACCCCTATGCGTATACCTATATTAAAACAGTGGCTTGTTTGTTAAAAAAATTTAGTTTAGTGAAGTCTGGAGGGATTTCAATGAATATGTGTTACAGAGAAGACAATGGATTAGATTTTCTTAGAACAGAACCATCCATTAAAAACTTCAGCACTGATTAAAAGAGGGTGTTTTAAATTAAGCATTATGATACCAAGATAATCTCTAGCTCTTCTCTTATTCAAGTAAGCCTTATGATGGAAAAAAAGCCCTTTTATAACATGGAAAACAATGGCAATATCAATCAATTATGTACTCTGATTTCTAAAGTTGAGAGAATTTATTATTACTCTTTGATATTTACCTGACAGCTGCTCGCAGCTCCTCGTAAACATTTTCTTTATCAAATCCCAGCTTGTGCAGCATGCAAACCAGAAACCTATCTTCTTCTTCCGTGTAATTCTTGCCTTTGTTTGTGCCATAAGCTATCCGTAATTGATGAAATGGCGCTCTATATCTTGCCATCTAAAATGAAACACAGAGGAATAAATAAAACTCAAAACAAACGTTATGTTTTATGCTAGAAATAATTCAGAAGTGTATAGTCAGCAACAAGTAACCTAACTCAGATACCATTTAATAGAGAATATAAACACACAATAATGATTCGTATGTGTTAACTCAGCTCGCCAAGTAAAAGTATCTTTTGCAGAAAGATTTCCTGGTGTAAAAGTTCTAGGCCATATCCATGAACTTTACAACAGATTTTAGACCACAGGAAGAGTTTAGGCTCACAAATCTTAAAGGAACATGTTCTGTGAAATTTAAAAGGTAAGTGTTGTCTGGTGTTACTAATCGACCCATTTTTCTATTTTAATATGATCCAGCAATACTGTCAACTCCAGATTATTAATATACCATCAGTTGTTACTCATGTCAAAGCCCTTGGTATGACCAAAGAAATGAAGAGGATGTATAACAATGAAACAATTAAGGAAGGTCTTTGTCAAAAGACTTTTGAGCACTCCTGTAAATTGAGATATAGAAATAAATTAAAATTATGATTCACTAAAACAATACAGTGAAATAAGTGAATAGTGCAACTTTTTGGTTACTGATATACACTTTCTCATTTGCCACATGAAGAATAATTTTGGGGGCCTGATACTATGGACATGATGTATCAGTCTCCAAAGAGTGAGTTGTGTTACTACAAGAGCAGTCTACATATTGATTTATGAAGCTATTGGCACAAATGAAACAAAATTGAGACACTAACCTTTGCATCTAAAGCCTTCTTGATGCTTGCTCGTCTTTGGATTTTTGCTTCGCCTCTGTCTATTTGTGCCATAATACGGTCTATGTCCTGTAATTCATGACACCTGTCCCAGAATACTGTACTGTACTGCACCACTTCATCTGGTGTTTTCCCCTCAACATCCTTTGCAATGTTGTCTATGTCATCTCGGCCATACTTCTCATTGGCTTTGATAAACTGATTGAAGTCTCGTTTAGTCCAATTCGTGAAACCCTATTACACAATTAACATTACATTATTCATTTTTATGTATTGTCCTTTGGAAGCTCTGATTTTCTTTTATTAAAACATATTTAATGCTGATTAAATTATAATACCTGTGTTAACAACTTTTCTTTTTCTGTTATTTCTTCCTCTGTCAGTGGCATTGCTTCATCTATTTTCCTTTGTTCTTCCTTCTGGATTCGAGAAGCATCAGTTCCTAGTTCCGGATTCTTAGGAACCTGCCAAAGCGTAAAACCACATTACTGACTAAGATTTATATGGATTCAACCATAAAAATAATTTAACTACTTTTAAATTACCTTTTCAAAATGAAATTTTTTATACAATGAAATAATTACTGGCATTGATGTTGTTACATTTTCCAATTTAATTGATATACTAACCTTGTAACCCACTGTTTTCCTAAAGTAGTATATTTCTTGATCCAAAAGCTCAAACAACCGTGGAGGGAAGAACTGGAAATCCTGTACAATGGGCTGCTTTGGCGGCCGAGGTGCCTGAAAAATACCAAAATGTTTCATGACGCTTCACCTTTTGCACACAATTGAGACAGAATATATGGTTAGACCCCGAAAGGAAAGTATTTATGTAAATATTTGTTGCAAATGTAGTTTATTTTTCATGTTGGTAAGGATTAGTTGAGTAATGAAAATGTATTGCTATTTTCTCAATTGTTACAAAAACAAGAGTTGTTTAAAAATGTTATAAATGTTAATTTGCATGTTCAAATTTAATATGTATAAATATAAGAACCATATATATTTAATGTTAAAAGTGTAGGGAGGATAGATAAAGACTAAGGAAATTGAAGCTATTAACAGTGAAGCAACAAGATTCTAAAGTAAGAACAAATTAGAAACTAAAAACTTCACTTATCTTAGTAATATTGCAAGTTGTTGGTATACAATGTATAGCTTTGAGAATGAGTTGGAGTCAACTTGAAACTTTAGTCAGCTTTGCACCAACAGCTTGCAATATTACTAAGATAAGTGAAGTTTTTAGTTTCTAATTTGTTCTTACTTTAGATAAAGATTGCTTCCCTAACATTACAGGAACTATTTAGTGTAGGAGGGTTTCAAAGTGTACTTTGCGGCAAAATGAGCGCATACGTGCATGAATACATAAGCATTATGTAAAGAGGTGCCAATTTTTCATTATTAGCATCTCGGAGCTTGGAAAGTGCAGACACGTTTTTGTATCACGCATAGATGTGGATCTAAAACATCTAATAAAGTGAAAAGACTACCAAGAAAGTATATACAAGTGCAACGAAAGTTAATCTAATTGTAATGAGTGTAATATTCGACGAAAAGAGTGCAAATAAAAGTGATATAATGAAGTTACATCCTGTGTTCGTTCATTTCACCCTGTACCATGACCTGGGATAGAAAAAAGGATCTCATAGCTCAACTCAAAGTATAATTATTAAAAACTCAGCACCACAATAATGAAATATTAAGTGCTTTTCATTGTATAATTTCTTGTTCTTCAAAGGAGAAAATTAGAAGGGGTCTAAATGACTACTATTTTCAGATTTGTGCTCATCTCAAACTGTGTCTGTTTATTCATTTACATGACATAATACCACTATAATTAATTACAAATTATATGATCGAATAAAATCTTATATTTAAATGCAAAATTTATCCCATGGTGTTTTAAATGGCATTTTGAAGCTCTGAATTACAGAGTTCTACTAAACAGCAAGCAGTTTACTTCTTTTGAAAACAGTGTTCTAGATGATAAATAAAATCTAAAATGTGTAAATTAATGATTTCATAAGAGCCAAGACACCAAAATATGAACTTTTGGCATTGCTGTATCAAAAGGTGCAGTAGAGAGATCATTTGTATACATCTGAAACCGCTAGCCAGAGTTGATGAATATGTCCAAATTGAAGAGAAGATGTCATTTCCAAGAAGCTTGGGGGGCGGAATATTTTATTGTTTTTCCATATCTGATTACCCTCCCCTTATGTAGGACTTACACCCCCTAGGACTTAAATTCACTATTTTACTATTGCCTTTGCATACGAATATAAATAATATGCACTTAACATTCCAGGGGCAATCCAATCGTTTTCGTACACATAATCATACCATGCTGTCCAAGTGATTGTGATAAGTGCACTGATTATAATATTAACACTGGTATGAGCTTAGGGAAGTAATGAAAGTTAATGAAATAAAATGCATGTTATATGGTTCTACCTTTGGTGCTTTAGGCTCTGATACTCTCAGAGCTTCTCGGAAGTATGCATCTACAGCATAATTTGCTTTACGCTCTCGCTTTGGTGGCTCTATCCAGTTACCTATACCTAACACCTTCTGCTTTTCTCTGAAACAAAAGAAAGAAAAGTATTAATCATTCAGCACAATTTTTCTCCTTAAAACATATTTCAACATCATATTGCTGTAATCACTTACCGATAGTCCTCTCCTTCAAACTGGTACACAGAATCCGTGGTAGGTGTATCCATTGTAAAATTTCTCAAAGATGACTCTCCCAAAGTTGCCAGCTTTTGTCGCATTTCCTCTGTCTAAGATGAAAGACAAAAAGAATTTAATTAAATTTAAAGCAATTACAATATATATATATGTCATACAATAAATACCCTATATTACTGTTAGTTGCATCAATTGTCATTGTAGTTGGGAAAGTACTATATTTTTCTGAAGGTTTCGAAAAACAGTGGTTAATGTTAATGTCATTGTCAATGGCAAAGTGAATTTTATGTTCATGTCATATGTTCACATCCTTGCGTTAGTGTTAATGTTTCTGTATGAATGGGGCCCTTAGCCTCTCAGCCAGCTCATGTCATTGTTGCCAACATAAATTCAGCAACAACACATTACTACAAACTTGCTAAGTATATGCAATTATATTTTAATGTCACTGAGCACACCCTATTCCTTATTATCATCAATTATAATAGAACTGCAAGCATAGACTAATTAAGAGGTCTTTAAAGCCAATATACACATTAGTGGCATTTTGTATAGAATCTGCATAGAAAAATCTGATGTGTTGCACTCACATGACTTTCTCAACTCTTTTACTAACCATTATTACAAACTCTTATTCTTCTATCTTTTTTGTGTTAGTTGAAATAATCATTTGCAAAAATTATCTATTGCTCGTTTTCTTGCAAGTGCAATGGGAAAATGGGAATACAGTAGACTTTAAGTGATAATCAAACCTTTTAAAGCTTTCAAATTCCATTCTCTTTGCATGCCTAACATATAAAAAAATGAATAGCGATGTTCCATTTGATAGACCTATAAGTTCTCCAGAACTTATGCAAATAACAAGAAATATCTCAGAAATGGTTCACTCTACAAAAATGTTTACTTGGACATAAAATTGTGTGCTTTAGTGAGATCTATAGTTTTTGTGCAGTAAGGTTTTGTCTATCTCTTACAGTTTACGAGTTATTCAAAAGTCATCCAGAGTAAACAGGACTACATAGGCTATAGCCAGAATATTCAAGATATAAATTTCATTTTTCATCAAAATATCTCAAACATATGGCATTTTAAACCAAAAGGTAAGTTGATTAAGAACACTACACAACACTTGCTTATATTTTACCGGAACGTGTTTCAAAGGCTTGACTTTCCTCCATTATCAACTGGACATTGACTGTTTCTCCCTGGTGTAGATGGCGATGTTTTCTCTGAGGTCTCCTCTGACGGTGGTTCAAGGAACTTGTTGTAGATATCTTTCTCGGGATGTTGAAATTGAATACTCTGTTTCTATTTTTCACTTTATTACCAAATTGAATGCAGTGGCTGTAATAAAGTGTATATAGGAAAAACCACAAGAAATTTAGAAATACCAAAGCTCCTAAAACACGTAACGGGGAAACAAGAGCTGTCCATGTGGGAACAAATCTTCATTATGAAAAATAGAAACAGATTATTCAATTTTGACATCCCCAAGAAAGATATCTTCAGCAAGTTCCTTGAATCATCAGTGGAGACCTCAGAGAAAACATCGCCATCAGCACAAGGGAGAAACAGTCAATGTCTAGTTGATAATGAAGGAAAGCCAAGCCTTTGAAACATGTTCCGGTAAAATATAAGTAAGTGTTATTAATCGACTTACTTTTTTGGTTAAAACTGATTATTACAATACTGTTTTCAAACTTCCAAAGAAAGCAGATACGGCATTTTAATCAAAATCGTCAGAGCCATTTTCAAGAAAACCAAAATTTTCCACATAAAGGATAGTCTAGGGTGGAGCAATTTTCTTCAAAATCTTCATGTTGCACCTTTGAAAGACATTAAGCTTAAATACCTACTATGGTTTTTAACTGACTTTTCGTTTTTGAGTTATGCTGATACACACGCACGCACGCGCACGCACACACACCTTTTTCTAAAACTTTTTTTAGATTCAGAGGGCCTCAAAACATATATTTCCGGTGAAATCTCAACATTAAATTTTTAGGTGGAATACAATACTTTGTCTACTTAGTAGTAGAGAAAGTAAAAATAAATATCAGCCAACTATAGCACTACCCACCTTTGCTTCCCCTTTCGTCAGAATGGTGTCAATGTCTTCATCTGTTATGGCGGAGTCCTTAGAGGCAAACACCTGATTTGCTCCATGACGAATCATGTTTAACATTTCATCTTTATTCAGCTGGTTTTGTTTGTTGTCAACCAAACGACCTGGGAAATAAAATAATTTTAAATTTTATAAATCTACAAAGTATGGAAAATGTACTATGCTCACCGAAGCCAAACATACCTTGCTGAATCACAAGTTTATCCAGTCGTAGCTTCACTTCAGCACGCTCTACAATCTTTTCTTCCACTGTATTTTCTGTGATCAGCCTAAAGACTTTCACCTGTTTCATCTGTCCAATTCGATGAGCTCGATCCTACAGCAATTTAAATCCATACAAATATAAGAGATTGAAAGGATAGAATGCATACCAAAACTAAGCAGGCATTATCATTTAGTGCCTTTATTCAGTACTGAGTATTATTGTACTGAAATAACATACAAAACAAAGACAAAATATTCACCTCTGTGGCAAATATCTGACTTGAGATCTTAAAAATTCTTATAGCTAAACTAGTTTCTCTTAAATAAGAAAATAATGAAGCTATTAACAGTGAAGCAACAAGAATCTAAAGTAAAAAAAAATTAGAAAATAAAAACTTGCAATATTACTAAGATAAGTGAAGTTTTTAGTTTCTAATTTGTTTTTACTTTAGATAGTTTCTCTTATTTCAAATTGTTAAAAAAAGTAAACTTTAAACAAAATATTCAGAAGGATCCTGAAATTTTGTGAGCATATTTTTCCCATTTTTTTTTAGAAAAGAAATGAAATTTGCACACTACAATGAGCAGCTTTCACAGTGAAGAAATTTAAAAGAATTATGTAAATACATTTTTTATACAATTTATCATAATACTAAATGCTTTTATGTAATACTTCATAAAAAGTAGCAGTTAAATTTACATTTCTTCAAGCAGCAGAGTCACTACTGAGTAAGCATGCTTATCAATTTAATCATGCTTCAATAGGAAAGAAAAAACTTCATTTAAACAACTCAATATACAGAGCATGAATGAAGTAGTTCATTGGAATGAACTGGTTCTAACCATTCTAGTAAGAGGAACATGGATCAAGACTTCACTGAAATG
This sequence comes from Tenodera sinensis, assembly GCA_030765045.1. Lineage (NCBI taxonomy): Eukaryota > Metazoa > Arthropoda > Insecta > Mantodea > Mantidae > Tenodera > Tenodera sinensis. The sequence goes on along the minus strand of CM060967.1, from coordinate 143,461,769 downwards.
CATATCTGCACTCTGCATTACTCACCATTGCCTGCAGGTCCATCTGAGGATTCCAGTCCGAGTCATATATTATGACAACATCAGCAGTGGCCAAGTTTATACCAAGACCACCTGCTCTGGTGGACAACATGAAAATAAATTTCTCACTACCTGGAGCATTAAACTCATTGATCTGCCTCTGTCGATCTTCATGTGGGGTCTGACCATCCAGTCGACAATACTGTTAAAAGAATATCATGATAATTAATTACACAGGCCTACAAAGATTTTATGACAGGAGTATTTTACATTATAATAGTCAAATTATATGGTCTGATTTCAAAAATGTTTTTTTGCATATCATGTACAGATTTTGAACAATTGTGTTTCAACACAAAACTGAAAGTTCATTAGTTCATCAGCTGGTATTAGCATCACCGCATATTAGACTTACAGCATGGTTGATTAAAATATCTAAATATGCTAAATCATATGGCATCATGTTGTACCACTGCAGGTAATGTTTTTTTTTTTTGAATTAACGTCCTCCAACATTGTGTCATATCGGACGATACAGGTAATGTTGAAAACATTTATTGCCCAATAAGAATTTATTGAGCACCAAAGCATATACATGTTGGGATGTCCATGAATTTCGGCCCCAGCCCCTCAGTCATGTGACAGGCCTCTGCGATTCTCTACACATAATTTTTGATGTGTACTATTTATTCTTTGATAACAGTTAATTAACCTTGTTCAAATCTGTCTTTTTAACTTTCGTCTTTTCAATTCTCTTAATTTCATCAAATTCTCTTATACTTTCTTTTCCCTAAGATCATTACTGTTTTAGATTACCATTCCATTCTAAAATCCATTTTCCTCTCATTTTGCCCAATGTAACAGCAGCTACCTATTTTAGAATCCTCATTGCGCTTTGAAGTTCCTCTCAGTGGGTCTGGTTTATACAAATAAGAGTGGCACCGATGATGCAGTAAATATACTGTGAAACTACAATCTGGTTTTTAAAAGAGGATACATGACAGATGTCAACTTTTCCACATCGAGGGCTGCAGTGTTCCCAAAAAGCAGGTAGTAGATAACCCTCAATTGTCGAGAAAAGTAAACAAATATTCAGATTTATTTTGCGGCAGCAGAAACATTGAGATGTAATCTATATTAGCTTACTATCAAAAAAAAAAAGGTAGTTTGCTTTCAGTAAGAGAACAAACAAATTCTCCAGCCTGACTGTGCAATGTAACACCCTGACCGAAAGCCAATCTTTCTTTTGGGCCATGAATCCTCAGTTTATGTCTACCTCTAGGTCACCTCTTAAGCCCACCAACTTCCATAACTAGGTCTTTTAATATAAAAGTTATAACAAAGTAGGCTAACAACACACTATGCAACTGAACTTCCAAACAATCTCAGTTCCCTGCTCACAACTAGCAATAACTGAGGAGTAAATTATTTATCAGTGACTAATGTGGCAACCTTTGTTTACATTTCCATAGCAATGGCCTTCCCCTCTTACCCTTTAACCCCTTTGCTTGACACCTGTCATGTATCTGTTTTAAATATCAAACTGTAGCCTGCTTTTAATTCCAAGAACTTGCAACAAATACTAAGATAAGTGAAGCTTATAGTCTCTAAGATATTTGTTATATATGTAGGGCCATTCTTTTGTTTCTCGTGAGCTCATGTAAAAAGTTTGTAATATCAAGACTAGTCAACATAATTTGCTCTTTAAACAATTAACTTGTTTCAACCTCCTGTATACTTATGAGTGCTTAAATATGTCTGATTAACAAGCTATTTACAAAAAGCTGAAAATAAATGATACTAGAGAAAGTTAAACTCCAGCAGACCACAGCTTTTAAGCCCGGAAGAAATCTCTAGCCTTAATTCTTAGATTTTCGTCTTCATTTAATACATAAAATAAATAAGCCTGTATGATGATGATGATGATGATGATGATGATGATGATGATGATGTTTGAATTCTACTCTTTTCCATTTATGTCTGTACTTTTCCATGAATGCAACTCCTCAAATTTTTTTTAAAAATATTTTGTTGATTAACGACGCTGTCAATTGCCAGGATCACATCAGCGTCGCCGGTGTGCCGGAATTTTGTCCCGCAGGAGTTCGCCAAATATAGCATAATTAAAACAACAAGCAAAATACATTCAACATTTTTTCTAACTTACACTGTATCCTCTCCAGTGGCAGTAATCCTCTAGAATGTCCAGCATTCTAGTCATCTGACTGAAAATCAAAACCCTAGATTCCTGTTCTTGCAGTCTTGGTAGGAGCTTATCAAGAATCACCATTTTTCCACAGTTGTATACCTAAAAGCCAAAGCACAGCATTAGAAAAAATAAGGTTTGTAACAAAGTTTAAACCTAATATTTGCATTGCATCAAAGGAGTTATTGCACAAACCACTTGAATAACTTCAAAATATTAGATCTCATAAGGCTGAAATACATTCTGACATCGTAAGACTAAGAGCTATTATTGGATATTACAGAAGATTTACATTTTACTGCAATCTGTTTTCAGAAAAGCAATCTGCTTTTCTATATTAAACTATGATATATGATTCCTAGGTAGTATGCATGAATCATTTAAAGAGTCATTTACAAAACAATAAAACCAGGAGCTTAAAAATGTAAAAGCAAAATATGAAAAAAAAATTCTTAAATGAACTGAGACAACAACAACAACAACAACAACAACAACAATAATAATAATAATAATAATAATAATAATAATAATAATAATAATAATAATAATAATAATAATAATAATAATAATAATAATAATAATAATAAACATAAGTTAATACTGCAATGATGATATTACTCTTTTGCTCATTTTCAAAATGTTTTGGTATAACTTTTTCTATATTTTCTGTGTTTAAGTTTGGTAGTCTGAAAATGTTCATATAGTGAGAAAAGATATCAAAATACACGTTGAATGATAGAATCTAGACAGTTTAAACATTTTTCTTAAAGACATTAGATGTTTCACTCCTCAGTGTAAAATATGACAATTTTTCTATGCCAACGATAAAGGCGTAGAAATTTGGAATAACCAAGTTTGTTTACAGCATTTACTTCACCAAACAATTTTTAGCTGTGATAAATACCTCTATGAATACCTGCCCTTAGTGTTGTACATTTATAAGTTAGTGGTATAGGCATAAATATCCATACTACTTAAAAGGCTTGGGAAACAATGACTTTTTCTTTTGAACACAGAAAAGTAGCAAAGGTAGGGTTTTACATTATTTATGAATGATGGAGAAAGACCAATATATGTCTTTTAAATGGTATTTAACAGTAAAGTATGATTTGAAGCTTTCCTGGTGACGAGATATTTAACAGCTTAAATGATAAGAGGTAGAACTGGAACTTAAAAATTCAATGCCACAACTAGGATTTGAACCACAGATCTTCCGCTTACTATTTATTTAATCCTGGGACATAAAGTACTTACAATAGTAAGTCACCATTGGGGTAATTTGTCTCTGATGTGAGACTGCCTTTGTGGTTTACCAGGAGAAATACGAACTGGATTGAGAATTTAATGCCATTCTGGCAGTTTGTCACAATAGCTCAGTGGTTAGAGCCGCTGCCCGGTAAGCGGAAGATCTGTGGTTCAAATCCCAGTTGTGGCATTGAATTTTTAAGTTCCAGTTCTACCTCTTAAACTTTGCCCACACACGGCTTGTGTGTTTAAAAACACCAACAGTAAGTTTGTTGGCATAAATAAATAATAATTAGCAGCTTAAATGATACTTACAAGGTGCTCATCTGTCGTATATGGTGGTCCAGGTTCTGCTCCATCAAACAAATATGGGTGATTTGAACACTTTCTAAGCTGCATAAGGATGTTTTGAAGTCTCATCTTCTCTATTTTACCGGCACCATTGACAATATCTATATCCTTCATCAACACTTTTGTATACCTGTAACAAAAGAAGTAAATATGTGAACTGAAGCACAAAGTAAATGTAATTCATGTGACAAAACTATAGCATATGTATTCAGTCTTTACATACACAGGAACTTCAAATAGAACAAATTGGGAATATATAAATTCAAATGCGAAGACTGCAACAAAATTTATATTGGATAAACAAAAAGAAAATTGAAAATAAGATCTAAAGAACATCTTAGGAATCTAAAGTGTAAACAAGGGGAAAATTGGAGTAGCAGCACATTTTTGGCTAGCAAACCATAAAACTGATCTTGAACCTATGTTATTAACCCTTTCACTGTGTTTGCTGACACATATACGATGGGGAATTTAACCCTTTCACTGTTGAGATATTTTCCACTTTCTTGTTATGCTAACCTAAATAAATTGAATTCAAGTATTTGCAGCTGTTTCCTATTGTAAACATATTGAACTTTTGCAACAGAAGTGTAGTTTTTTTTTTTAAAGCAAAAAAGCAAAATCCATGCAACTGCAGTCAACTGTAACCCTGTCAGCTTCCAAACGTGCCATTACATTGATTATTTTACTTGAGCCCTTCCCTTCCTTTACCACAGGCATATTTGACTGCAGTAGTGGAATTCGAACTTGTGAAGTTTGGCTTCCAATGAATGGCCAGTTAATTGGGTATTGCCTTAACCAACACGACTATCTGAATCGCTTTGGTCGAGGTGCCTCAGAAAGGGATATGAAAACTGGTTTAGGAATTTGAGGAAAAATGGCATATGTAGCAAAATATCTCAGTAGTGAAAGGGCTAAAAGGCATCTCTAATGTGAAACCACGGCCTGGGAGAATATATTCACTCTGAAAAATAAGGATCAAGTCTTCAACTTCGAGTTATCCCAAAGTGACAACCTCAGCAAGAAATTCCAGAGGACGACAACATTGCACTCTCAGCTATTTCAAACAACTCAATCTATAGTTCCGTTTTTATACTGCGGCTACAGCACTGCAGCCAACACAAATAACAGTCACAGCAGGACTCCTGCTGCCCATGGACACTGATTTGCACATGTTTATGGCTCATAACAGTAGGATGCATAAGTGAATAGCAGTCTCACTTATAAATTGTACTTATTTAATATATGGGATAAACTCTTATAGAGAAAGAGGTAGAACTGGAACTTAAAAATTCAATGCCACAACTGGGATTTGAACCACAGACCTTCCGCAAATAACAGGTCTGTGGTTCAAATCCCAGTTGTGGCATTGAATTTTTAAGTTCCAGTTCTACCTCTTAAACTTTGCCCACACACGGCTTGTGTGTTTAAAAACACCAACAGTAAGTTTGGTGGCATAAATAAATAATAATTATCTTATAGAGAAATTAGAGGTCCATTTGAAACAGAAATTTACATAAGTTTAGACATCCCATACAGAGAAATTGTGCAAAGGCTTGTGAACAAATTTAAAGAAACAGGTTCCGTTCCTGATAGAGAGCAAAGTAAAGTAGTAAGTTTAATTTCTTGCCAAGGAGAAACTGAATGAAAGTGAAGACATTTAGAATCCTCTTGTTGAAAACAGCGACTTGCACAGGAAAGAGAAGTTTCAATAAGCTCAACATGGCAAAATGCCTAACTACCGACATTGAAACCTACAAGAACACTACAGTTCAGCAATTGCTGCCACATGATCATGTCACGTAAATTTGAGTAATTGGATTGGGAAATGTCAATGATTATAATTGACCCAAGCTTCATATTCTTCTCTGATGAAGCATGATTCTTCCTACATGGTTAAGAAACAATAAATGCAGAGGGAATGATTTTTTGTTGTTTAACGATGCTGTCAATTGCCAAGATCACATCAGTGTCGCCAGTGTGCCGGAATTTCGTCCTGCAGGAGTTCTTTTACATGCTGGTAAATCTACTGACATGGCACTGTCATTTTTAAGCACACTTAGGGCGGGTTTTCTCTGGGTACTCCGGTTTCCCCCGCCATCTCATTCCACCGGTGCTCCATCTTCATGTATCATGAGTGTCACCGCCTGCGGTGCCATAGTAGTAAAAGCGGGCGTTAAACACTACAACAACAAGCACACTTAAAAACCATCGGTCTGGGCCGGATTTGAACCCGTGATCTTGGGATCAGTAGGTCAGCATCTAACCAACTGAGCCATCCAGACTGATGAATGCAGAGAGGTACACAAATGAGCTACACAATTTTTTGGACAGCTGACTGACAATTAATGTTAGTTTCGACTTCCCAATACTCTACCAGCGTGCATGCCACTGAGTCATTAAATTAAATTCTGGGAACTTTTTAACAAAAGGTAATTAGTGAAGCATTGTGGTGCTCATGATCCCCTGATTTAACTGCATGCAATTTTTATCTAGCTAGGTACATAGTGTTACTCACCATTCACGCTGCATTTTGCTCAAACCGACATAAATTTTCACTTCCTTTTTTGGTTTCAGTCTTTTCTCTACTTCACTCTTCAGACGACGGAGAAGAAATGGACGCAGCACCTGAATGATAGCATCAACAAGTCAATACTCTGAGACAAATGACTTAAGAGCTTTAAAGAATTATGAAAATTTAGAGTTCTTACCGCATGTAATCGTTCAACAAGTGAGCTGTCCCCAAGAAAACTGTTTGTGTTGAACCAGGCATCAAAGTCCTAAAAACAAGTACAAATGTTAACTATTTATCTCCATGGTATAGAATGTTATGGCATTTAATTTAAAAGGTGAGTTAATTAATAACACTGAACAACACTTACAACATATTTTTCCGGGACGCGTTTCGAAGGTTAACTTTCCTCCACTATCAACCGGACAATAATTGGGTTTCCACGGTGTTTCATGGTGCAGATGGTGATGCTTCTTCTGGTGTTTCTTCTGGTGGCAGCTCAATGAACTTACTGAAAATGTCTCTCTGAGGAATGTCGAAATTAAATACTCGGTTTCTATTTTTTAAAATAAAGATTTGTTCCCATGTGGACAGTTCTTGTTTTCCTGTCCACATGGGAACAAATCTTTATTTTAAAAAACAGAAACCGAGTATTTAATTTTGACATTCCTCAGAGAGACATTTTCAGTATGTTCATCGAACCGCCACCAGAAGAAACACCAGAAGCATCACCATCTCCACCATGAAACACCATGGAAACCCAGTTATTGTCCGGTTGATAATGGAGGAAAGTTAACCTTCGAAACGCGTCCCGAAAAAATATGTTGTAAGTGTTGTTCAGTGTTATTAATTAACTCACCTTTTAAATTAAATTAATTACAACAACACTGTTTTCAAACTTCTATGAAATGAAGATGTTATAGCATTTTTATTGCTATTCATATTCAGTGCTATACAATTTTTTAACAATGAAATAATATTAAACATATGCAAATAAAATCTGCTTCTAAATTTTAATGATAAAACACACTAAGAACAGTATGTTTATCATAAGGGGAATAAGTATTGGAATGATCAGAGTATTCAAAGTGCAAAAAGAAGTAATTACAATAATGATGAGTTTAAAAAGCACAGCCAGCTATAAGGAATGGTTCAAAAAGAACGAAAAGACTTCCACTGCCCTGCATATACATTATAATAAAAAGATTACTTTAAAATAAGTCCTTAAAAACATAATCATACCACAATTAAAGTGATCTGTGTACGTTATTTTGGACAAGAAAAAGATGCATGAAAAAAGTTTCAAATGCTAAGGTATACACAGAAATAAAGCACAATACATCAATCATGAGATTCAGAAGAAGTTTAGAAAGCCATTTACTAATAAATCCCATTACAGGCCTGTATTTCAATCTGCACTTAAGGTTCCCATTAGTGCTGACTGGGAGTTACATCCAAATGTTTGTATTAGAACTTTCAGTCAACCACTAACTGGAAGTCATTCTTAGTGATCAATGAATTGTTACTTTGGATAGCATTTCAAGTGCTAACTTAGAGATAACAGGTGCGGTTTTTGTAAAATGGAATGGCTATGATGCTTCTTTTACTATCTCGGGTGATACAGAGTGAGATGAATTATTGGACTCGATTTTTATGTTTGCTGTATTTTTTATTCACACCTTTGAGATTATTACATTTTTTAAATCATAGCGCATTTTAAAAATCTTTAGTTTCACTGACTCGTATTTTCTAGTACGATCGAGATTATGCGTAGTTTGCTTTGACTCAATCTACCTTGACGTGTAAACTATCTTCTTTTCCCATTGATTCAACCTTTTTTTATTAATACACATATAGTTTAACTTGTCAAAGTTAAATTGGTAAATGATATCCTCTTCACTTTAAACCTTGGTCCACAAATGTTATAAATTATTTTATAATCACTTATTTGTAGCCATGCATTAAAAAGGCATCCACTCTCTTTGAAGTTGGCAGACCAAGAGAAAGTTTAACATTACCGCCTCACTAGGGTAATGTGTTCGTCTATTGTCTTGCTTAGCTATGCATTCCCTGTGACGTCATTTTTTGACGTCACACTTAGCGCCTCGCTATAATCCTGAATTTGCTAAGAAAGCAATATTAATTTGTCTTATTAACATCTTTGACATAAAATACACACCAAATAGCCCTTAATCATATGAATACAATTGATATATGACATTTAACAATAATTATCATATCAAGAAATAGACAATCTTCTTGGTAATGAAAGAATGATATGGGACAAAGTCAAATACATACATGAATAAAGTCAAGTTAGTGATTAATTTGATTACCTCCAGACGGGCGCGAGCACATGCCTGCACGCAGACACACACAGATATATATATATACACATACATACATACACACTGTTTCATAACCATGCAAAAATGGCATGCCTCTGGCCATTTATTAAGAATCTCCTTAAGGCTTTTAATCTATGTCATATAGTACTGATGATACAAATCTAATTTCCTACACAATAGCTTAGCCCAATTAAATGATCAGGTAAGTACCACAATAAGAAAACTAGCTAAATTCTACCAAACTATCCCTAAATTACAACAAAACATCTTATGTAAATTTCAGTATTTGCTCTGTTAAGGCAACATCCAATTGTATTTCAATTTACAACAACCCCATTAATGAAGACTAAGGAGTTATGATTTATTCAAAGCTGAACTGGAAGGATTATATGCAGTATTAATATTCTAAGCTTTGTAAATTAGTTATTATTTATTTATGCCAACAAACTTGCTGCTGGTGTTTTTAAATATGCAGGCCATGTGTGGACAATGTTTGAGAGCTAGAACTAGAACTGAAAAATTCAATGCCACAGCCGGGATTTGAACCATAGACCCTCCACTTCATGCTCGGTTGCTCTACCCACTGAGTTACTCTGACAACTTGTCACTATGACATTGAATTCTCCAACTGATTCGTATTTTTCCCTTTACCATCTAGAGGTTATTTGATCTTGGAACATAAAGTACTTGTGATTGTAAATCGCCCTTGGGGGATATTTCTCTGATGTGAGATTCCCTTTGTGGTATACCAGGAAAAATATGTATCAGTTGGAGAATTATATATCATACTGGCAAGTTGTCACAGTACTCAATGATTAGAGCAGCCGCATGTGAAGTAGAAGGTCTGTGGTTCAAATCATGGCTTCTAAATATATTTTCCTACTAACCTTTCGAGAGCTAACTATTTAGCAAAGTAAATATAGCCATTAAATTTGTATAAACATAAATATAATCAAATTTATCATAATGTTTGTTTTTTTATAGAAAAAAATAATACTTACATCTGATGAGGTGAAGACTTCCGGCAGTAGAAAGTTCAAAAGAGACCACAGTTCATGAAGATTGTTCTGCAAAGGCGTTCCTGTTAGCAGCAATCGATTCGTTGTTTTAAATTCACGAACAATCTCAGAAAGCTTTGACTTCTCATTCTTAATACGATGAGCTTCGTCAATTACCATGTAACGCCAGTTAAACTTCTTGAACACTGCTTTCTCTTTAATCACCATTTCATATGATGTTACACATACATCCCACTCTCCAGGCATCAACGTTTCACGGATGAATGTGTTCTGCAAAAAAAAAAAATAAAGCACAAGCTGAAAATATGTTTCAGAACTACAATAAACAGGTTTTACCACAATAAGAGTATGGAGATGGTAAGAGATGCAGATCACAATGACAATATCACATTATTGTACAAGTGTGATAGAGAGCTTAAAGACAAATTTAATAAAGCCATTTTCTTCAGTCATGTTAAACATAGAATATTTGCTATATGCAAAAACCCCTTATAAACATTGTTTATTTATGCCAACAAACTTACTGTTGGTGTTTTTAAACACATAAGCCGTGTGTGGGCAAAGTTTGAGAGGTAGAACTGGAACTTAAAAATTCAATAGCTCTGGTTAGAGCAGCCGCCTGGTAAGCGGAAGGTCTGTGGTTCAAATCCCAGTTGTGGCATTGAAGTTTTAAGTTCCAGTTCTACCTCTCAAACCCTTATAAACAATTTCAACATTTAAAAAATTTAGAATCCCTTATGGTTTTTTGGAAATCTTAACATCAAAATCTTGGGAAGCAAGGAGAATGATTTCATTATTAACTTCTGAGCATTAAAGACACATACTCACTCATATGCACACACACAAGCACACACGCATGCACACACACAATTTATGATAATCTCAAAATTTGGTGTTTTGTATGACTATTCATTTATTTAGAATATGCTATTTTGATCATTTATTACTTTTCATGATACTAATATGTAATGGCCAAGCAAGGCCTGATCTTCATTTCTGAGACATTATGGACTCATGACCATTCAGGTAGAAGCTACTATTCAGCCAATCACAACTTAGCTTCTCTCCCTGATTCCCTTGCTTGTCTCAAAACATCAACTCATTTGCTTTAAATGATTCATAGAGGAAAATGTATTAACAGTCTCTTACATAAAATTATTTGTATCCACATATATCAACGAAGAACCCATGTAATTGAAGTCCATAATCTCTATCTCTAGTATCCGCACTTGTTTTTTAGAATTTTTGTCAGGCTACACTGACCAATGTTTTATTTACACCGATGGATCAAAGAGCACCAGCTGTGTTGTGCTTTTGTTTATGGAACCGAACCACATAGGTTTTCATAATAGCACTAACGTATTATTACTTGGTGTTACAGATAGCCTGTTGAAAATGCCAAGTGCAGTCCTTGGCAAAACGGGTTACATCAATCCTAGTAGACCATGGCCTACAAGCCCAGAAGATAACTCTGTTCTTAATGATGCCAGTCATGAAAGCCTCACCAAATATAGGTTGTTGTTGTTGTTAGATAATGCTGGATTTCTGACAATGAAGTCATTAATCCTCTTGCTCTCCAATATTTTTCACTGATGGATGGGGTGCTAGAAGTGGCCGGGCATATTTGAAGGTCTACTCAGGGGTCTCCATCTAGGGGATATGTGAATGGCAACCACAAGGTACCCAAGCTGAGCAGAACATTACTTCCACTTACTGGTGTTTTGCTTCTCATTGTAACTTTCCTATCTGACCTTACCTTGGTCATCTCTTGTTCTCTCCCAACCCCGATGCTATTAGGGTTCCCGAGGGCTAGGGAGTCTTTATTTTTCCAACCTCTCCATTTCTCTAATTTCTCTATAAAATCTTAACCCCTAACATGCTGACCTGTCATGGCATGTAATACGTCCTCTGATTGGTAATCAGAGGATATGGTCAGTGAATTTATTTTGTTAATTCTCCCAGTCAGGTCGGTGAGACCCGTAAACCAACGACAGGTGTGGTCCTCCAGACATTCTGGGGGTTGTGAGAGAGCGACGTGACCGCCAAAACATAAAAATATGGTGCTCTCTAAAAAGCGGTTACTATACTGCTATTGCTCTATCAATATATTAAATATTGGAGAGCAAGAGGATTAATGACTTCATTGTCAGAAATCCAGCATTAGCTAACAACATATTTGAAGGTGGTCTTGGTCTGTTTCCTTTTGCAGATCACATAGAGCACAGAGTGGTGAAGAAAATATCCCAAATCTGTTCAAGTGCTTTGCCAGACAAACATGTCCCATAATCATCTGAAGGTTGCAACTACCGCTTTTTGAAGATACTCAGGAATTACTGTTCGAATGTCTGGTAGTTCTCATCTTTTATTTTTTAATTTTTTATTATATTCTGCAATAGTTTTTTTTGAAATCAGAGTTGACTAATCTTTCAGCTGCATAAAAGGGTAGATTAACAATAGATTTCTGTACATTGCTGGTACCCATTTTTGCAAGAAAATCAGCTTTGTCATTACCACTCAGTCCACAGTGAGCTGGTATCCATTGGAAAACTAGATGTTTTTGAAGTGCTGTTAGATGGATAAGGATTTTCCAACATTCTATAATTAAATAAGGAAAAATTGAAGCTATTAAGAGTGAAGCAACAAGATTCTAAAGTAAGAACAAATTAGAAAATGAAAACTTCACTTATCTTAGTAATGCTGTTATTTTTTGCTGACCCTGGGTTTCAAGCTGTGTCCAGCTCATTCTCAAAGCCATATAAACAAATTCGTTACCAAGCTACAATCTTTTTGTTCTTACTTTAGAATTCTATAATTGTTTGGTTTTTTGGTGACAACTTGGAAGTAATTGCTATAATTGCCGACCTGGAATCTGAGAGAATAACTGCTTGATAAAAATGTGAAATTCTATACAAAAGATTTTGTAGGGCCATTTGAATTGCTTCAATTTCTCCATCAAAGTTTGTAGTTCCTTAACTTAAAGATTTGTAATAGGAAAAGAGGTGACACGTGACTCCAGCCCCTGCTCCATCTCGTTTTGATATCAAACTGGTAATATTATTTATTGTATCTTGTGTATCAGAGTATATTAAAATGAATTATATATTCTTTTTCTTCTCAAATTTGAAATATTTAATTAACATATTAATTGTTGTGTCATAAATACTATTCTTTAATAAATGAACTTAATTTGAAGGAGGTACTTATAGACATTGATAAGTGAACTATTATGTATGAGAAAATTGTTCATAGAAAACATCATTAATAGTTCACAAAAAATAATCATATACTCACTTTAATGCATCGTTGAAATATTTGACATATTGCAAACTATCCAAAGTCATTAACAAGTCAGCATGTTTGCATTATTACTTTTTCAGTTATATTTATTGAAATGTTAAATAAAATTATTAGGTATTCACCTTACATTCTTTCTTTCCCTGATTACCTTCCCCTTATGTAGGACTTACACTCCCTAGGACTTACAAGTCAGTGCCTAGGATCAGACGCCTGTCGGGAGCAAAGGGACCTCTGGACCAGACAGAGTGAAGACTGGAAGCAGATGGTCAACTAAGCACCAGGTATGATAGTGGGGAAGAGGATGATATGAAATGCAGGCAAAATGGATGATTGGAAGGGTGATAATGGAGCAATTTGCAGAATGAATGGTGGGGGAAACCAGAGAACCCAGAAAAAATCCGCCCAGACGCCACTTCGTCCACCATGAGTACCACATGCGGGACCCGCAAGATAGACAGGCTAAAGCATGAACTGCAGTGATGTAATTTTCCTAGTCCAGTCATGGTTCAATGAAGTAAAACCACATATCTAAACCACCATAAAAATTTCTCTTAATTCTTACAAAAGATGCAGTTTTATCACAATGGTGTACAATGCTAGCCATGTGTCAGACTACCATTACATAACTCTGATTTGTACCGTAGCCTATCTCTCTCATTAGCCATGCTCAATTTGGTCAAGATGGTATCAATACACTGATAGAGGACGGGGTACCCACATAAATTCTGCCTCTCAGCTTTCAATTTATTACTACAGCTCCAATCATTGAAAACCTACCCTGGTTTCCTGGTCGCCAATAAGACAAACAGCACGAAGAGTTGGGACCCATTTTTTGAACTCGTTCATCCAGTTAGCTAGTGTTGACTTGGGAACTATCACGATATGAGGTCCTGGAATATTTCTATAATGTTTCATGTACCTAGAAACAAAGAATAAAAATGCACTTTACTTAATTTCTACCATAATTAATGATAAACTGTTCTGCTTGAACTTAATATGTGTTTAACTAATGATTAACAAACTATAACCTTCGATGGATTAAGAAATGAACATTTTTAATCCAACCCATCATTAAAAGCTTTCTTCCCTAGCTTGAAAGAATTATATCCAGCCTCTCAAGTTGAGCCATCTGAAAGACCCAACTACATCAGTCTGCCACTCTGAGTTGAGGCAGGAAATATTATTTCAGATTTACAAAACAAACGATTAATTATAAAACTTAAATTTAACATCTTCTGTGTATAATTAAAAACCAACTCTTATAGGCTATGCTTTATATGAATGTGTAATATCTGAAGATATCACATGATAATCTTCAAGCTTAGGTGACAAATGACAAGTCAAGTTACCTTTTATGTCACTGAAATTCTTCTAAAACTAAATCACAAAACAGTTCTCTGTTTTATCATTAACACAATTTACAACTCGTGAATTTGCAACACATATCTATTCTATTCTATTGTATACCTGATACAAATACCGCTCACTGTCTGCACCTCACTCTGACATTTCACTCACTCTCAACTCTGACTGCTCTGTCTGGGCTGCCTTGCTTATATATAGCCAAGAATTATGTGCAGGCAACTTATCTGGAACTCGCTTCATGAAGATTCATGAAGTGGCCTTTGTTCTGGCATCCTTGTTGTCAAGCATAGTCTAACAACATAGTGATGTGAGATATTAACCTTGACTGTCCTTTGAGGTGTATGGCTGCTGTCCCACTGCCCCTTCTCTGTTCTGATTGTCCCGCCCAGCACCATCGTAGTGGGTCAGACGATCCGAGTGTACCGCTAACATTTTCACTTTGGCAGTCTCTGGATGCAGCAGACTATGCTGTTGAACCTCTTCTCCACATGGCACAGTCCTTGCATTGGTCATTAGGTAGTGCCCTTGGTCCAAGTACGGCAATGTACACCCTCCTGCTTGAAACCTCTGCAACGGGCTTGCCAGTAATTGCAGGTCTTTGTCGGTTGCCCTCTATTCGAGTGTGCTGACAGGCCATCCTGTGCACAATGTGAAAATGGCCCACAGGGTTCCATCACCACTGATCTTCCTGGTGCACCTTCACAGCCATTTTGCTCCTGGCAGGAACAACAGCAGCCCTGCCAGGGCTACCTTGCAGACTCCAAGATGTTCACTCTGGGATTTTGGTGCATTATCTTGTCTAGTCCGATTCGCAGGATCTTGCTGCCAATGTCTACTGTTGCCTCATGACTCCTGAGGGTTTTTAGTCCTAGTATCACTTCCTCGGCCACCTACGCCCTTAGTCAACTGCAGTCAGGCCTGTTCTTCCACAGGCAAAGTGTCCTCCGATGCCATCTTGCAATCGCTTATATAGGCGAGAATGATGTAGTACAGATTTTTTCTCGAAATTCATCTTTCTGTAAACAAGCCCAGCCCGCAAACAGTTTCTCAGACAGTCTGGAGTAATCTATGATTTTTCCAGCCCATTCCATTGTTATATTGTTTACTTGCAGTGCAGTGATGTGAGGTAGCTTGACCTTGAGCATCTTTGATAAGGCTGCCAACTTCTACCACAATGGTATCTACAGTAATGATCTTGATTTCATTAAATCTATTTACATTAACCCTTTTACTGCCTAGACTAATTGACCCTAGGGGAATTAAGAGTTCTCACCATCACTCTACCAATTGACAGCAGCCATGACTCATCAACTCCTTCACTTAAAAATTAATATTGGAAATTAAGCCCATTTAACATTAACGGCTCTAACCAAACTAACTTTTGCTATTGAACGTCATGCTCCTGATCAAGAGCTCTCATGGTTTGCCCAGGAATCAAATCCCAGACCACGGGAATGGCAGCCAGATGACCTGAGTACCAATAAGATGGAATGGCCACATGAAATGAAATTGTCAGAGAGAGAGAGAGAGAGAGAAGATTAAGGAATTGTAGGGCTAATGATACATACCCCAAAAGTGATATCGTCTGTAGTGTCTTTCCCAAACCCATCTCATCGGCCAAGATACCATTGATACCATTCTCATACAATGAGATCATCCAATTCAGACCACGCACCTGCAATGAGCAACAAAATGTATATCATAAATTACCCCAAACACACCACAAACTGTAATAAAGAAGTACATTTTGACTTTTTAAATAAATGTCACTTATAACTAGGATGGATTTTTGCGTCTCTTTAAAAAAGGAGTACTAAGCTTTTGAAGGTAGAATTAGCTGAAAAATTCAATGTGGTTCCCTAGCCATTGAGCTACTATGGCAACGTGCCACTAGGACATTGCATTCCCTAACTGATTTAAGCTTTTTCACCGGTAGACCACCAGTGTGTCTCACTTCAGAGATAATCATCTCAACAGCAACTTACAAATTAGAAAGTATTTTAATTCCTGTTGTAAAAGGAATTATATATCCAAATTAACTAATGAGAAAATTCACGTTAATATTTCAAATGTCAAATTGTATCCACCTAATATGTGTAAATTTTCTGTGTAATGTGAATATTAAGGTTATATTTTGTAACCTCAAATCTGGAGCTATTCCATAAAAGAAAACATGGCCGACATTGATTGTAAGAGAAAGTTATGATCAATGTATAACAAAGGAGAAGCAATGATTGTTAGTCATCTTTATTCCACTGGAGTTAAGTGTTTACTGGTTTCTTTTGAATTTATTTGCCACTTACCTATATCTATGCAACCCAAGAGCTATACTTACTGCATAAAAATAACTTCAAGTTTTTTTATGTGTTTACCTGATAATCTCTCATTTCTCCATTTTTAACATAATGTGGTGACTGGTCAAAACTGATTATTGTCTTCCTACTGGTATTTGTTTCGGCAAGCAGTTCCTCATCTTCTTCTTGTTCTGTTTTCCGATGACGATGGCTGGAAAAATGAACATAAGCTGGTAAAGAAATTCTTCTATATTTTATATGGTTTGCTGTATTTACCATATTTCATCACATAATGGTTTCAACTTTTAGACAAGCTCATAGAACTTATGTATTTCACTACATAATCGTTGCATTAATATTCTAAGAGTTTACCATTGAGAAATGGAAGTCAGGAAAAACTTTTGCAGGGTTTAAAGTAAAAAGAACTAATACATCAATACCACCAGTTTGTCGAGATGGTGGCTAGCTCATCAACGAATCTGATTGGTTCAAGCATGGGAATTGACAGATGTGACTAGCGGTAAACAAATGAAGCAGCTACGGGGTGCAAACTGTTTACATGTGGACAGCATGTGCCAAGTCAATAACCATTTTATTCTTCAGTTGTGTACAGCTGTTTGTTTCTAGAGGGTGTCCCAAAATTAGACTGACAAACTTTGGGAGTTTATAGATAACATTATTTTAAACACTTTTTGTTAAGGAAAGTTTTTTGCTGCGGTACTTCGTTTAAGCACTAGATGAATTAATGTCATAGTCATGTATGTCTGTTTCACTTTCACTAGGACAGTACATAAACAAACACCTGTCACTACTACTTACGGAGCCACGCGGCTTGTGAGTGTAAACATAAAGACATACCACGTCATAATAAATAAGTACATCTGAATTCTCCAGTAACGCATTATGTAACCTAAACTCACAATCTAAGGATATTGTTTATCCTGTCCTTCAACATCAAACTTAAATCATTTCGTAGCTGATATTGCTACAATTTAATAAACCAAACCATCCCTCTGACTTATAAACACCAAGGTACATTTGTAGGTTCTTACAAAGTGTACCAAATGATATTTTTAAGCTGATAGCAAAAGAATAAGCAATGAACCAAATGGTTCACAGGTATTGTTCAAAATGTCCACCATTTGCGCACCTGCAAGTCTTTTTAACCAATTACATCACACTCTAACAAAAACACCCTCATTGTTGCATATTTCTTCCGCAGCCAGATAAATGCATTCTCTCAAAGATTCGAGGGCAGTAGTTGCTATTTTGCAGATCCTGCTTTTCACATCTCCCCAGAAGAAAAAATTCAGAGGATTCATACCGGGTGGAAGGGAAGTCATTGCATTAATGTAAACCAGTGGTAGATCTTGGTATTTGGAGCACATTTTGTATTTTACGTTTTTGTGTCTGGCCATTTCCTGTGGAGATTGTTTTGTTGAAAACAAGCTGCTGACATTACAGATTGTGTGTGTCACTTTCACTGGTTCAGTAAATAAACAAACATGCGTTACTACTACTACCACCACGCATCTCGTGAAAGTCACCTTCTATGTTTACTGTACGAATGTAGACCAATCACAACCGTTACCTGCCAAAACAGTACGTGAAAGAGAAAGTGCTCAACCTGTTTATATCCAGAAACCAGGTCAATTCCCTTACCAACCTCAACGCAACGTTGTCGGCATACCTCGCATCTGAAAAAGCTGTTCCGAGTTTTCCTCCATGTCTTTTAAGTGATTATTTCGAAACCCTATGTGATGTCCCATAATTACTAGCAAAGCTATGTCAGAAATAAAGTTACTCTAGGCATCTTACAAGTAAGAAATGGTTATCTTAGTACATTCTTGTGGAATTACGCATCCAATTTGGAACAAAAACCATTTATTTTTTTGAAATCGACTGATCAAAGAACAAAATGCCATTGGAGTTTTTTTGTTTGTAATGCTTCTATGAAGCACATATTAGAAGGAATTTAATGACTTTCCTTCCACCCTGTAGATTATATCTGCATGTTTTCACAGCAGTGAGATAAACCCGAACACTTGTTTATATGACCCGAGTATTGAGGGTTAAACAGGGAAATATGTGTAACTTGCTATCTGCTTTTTGAAAAAATCGCAGTTCTCCATGTGGAGAAGATGACGGCTGTCATGTATCTTCTTTTAAAAATCAGACTGTAATGCTGTCAAGGATAAATGGTTTGAGAAGATTTTTTTATTAATTTTAGCTTCTGACTCCATCACTTCATTAAATGTATTAACATAAATACAGGAGGTAGGTGAGTGATTTTTGAAGTCTCAGAAAAGGTAGCAGTGCCATTGTAAGGAAGAAATAAAAGAGGGAGCGGGGGAAAAATGAAAGAAAAAACAGAAAAAGTCTGAAAACATAAGGTGCATGTTTCTGCCTTATTGGCATAAAGCACCTATGTCAGTGATATTCAACCGGGGGTACACATACCATCATGGGTATGCAGATACTTCTTAGAGGGTATGCAAAATTTAATTGTTTGTGTAGTAATGATTGTGGATAATTTTACTTAATAACTCTAGGGCTAGGCCTAGGGGTACAGGCTGAAATGGAAAATAGTCTTGGAGAGTACACAGAGAGAAAAGGTTGAATACCACTGATCTAAAGCACCAAAGTCTCCTGGGAGAAAATGACCATTCCTTGGGGCATGTGGTAACAGCATGCATATAGTCATAAATTGCATACTATTCCGATGTTTCTATCTCTATACTTACTCTCCTGGATCACCAGGTCTTGGCTGGTCTGGATTTTTCCTTGGTCGTCCTGGTTTTACCTTCAGTGGACTTGAAGGAGACTTGTCTTTGTTATTGGACATAAAGTGAGAAAAGATTTCTGTTTGTTTAAGTAAGTAGTCAAACCTCTTACTTCTATCCGTCTCCTACAAAGAAATAATTGCAACAGTTAAATACACCATATCACAGCATATGTATTATTATGTCAGCAGTACTAATTTGCTATTATATTTTATTGGCCAGAATGCTAAGAAAATGTATATACAAAAAGTATTATATTTTCTAATTTCTCCTTTAAATGACACATTGTAGGTATTTTGGAATAAGTGCAAAAGCAATATAAAGGGTATGCTTAAGCTAATAAGTAATACCTTTTCTAAAACAACAAAGTTCTGCTGGTGTAGCAATGAAGTATTATTTTAAATGTTATTTATAGAAGTAAATAAGTGTTCATCTTCCGAAGTTATATCATTACATGCTTCATCTTCCATTAGAATAATTGATTTGAAAATCCCTTCTTTGGAAGCGTTAACTGTGTAGCTGCCAGAAGACTTTTGCTGAAATTTGTCATTTTGTGACAATCCTTGGTAGATGATGAAAAGCCAACTTATAGTGTAAACTTCATTCAAAACACAAAATGATGGGCTTCTAAGGGTACGCAGATAGCAAAACGCTAGTATGTGCCCAACAAGCTTGTTCATTACATGAAGAACTGCATACTTTGCAAATTTTCTGCATACACTGACTTTTCTTGATCTGCACGGGACCTTTGCAAAATGGCAAGTTGTAGCAAAAGGTGCAACACAGTCACTCCAATTGTAATGAAAATTATATTGAAAACTGAGTCGGATTGACACACTTAACATCACTTACATTTAATTAGTCTTGACATATCTTCCTTTCATAGAAGTTTGAAAACAGTGTTGTTGTAATTAATTTAATTAAAAGGTGAGTCAATTAATAACACTGAACAACACTTACAACATAGTTTTCCGGAAAACTATGTTGTAAGTGTTATTCAGTGTTATTGACTCACCTTTTAAATTAAATTAGTCTTGACATGTTTCAAGAGCTTAACTTGCTCCCATCATCAGAATTAAGTGACTGGTTCTTGTTGATGTTTGGTTGGTTGGACTGACATCTAGCAGTGGGCTGATGAACTTCTATAAAGGATTTGGTCAAGGCAAATCAAAGTTCATTGCGTGGAGTTTGTTTTTTATATGAATTTTTTCCCAAGTATCCAACTCTGCAGCGTGTTTTGTAGCTTTTAAAAATTTTATGTTTGGCATAATGTTGTGGTTGGATGTCCAAAACTGATGATTTGATGCATCTCATGTGATCTTTTAGTCTGGTTTCTAAATTCCTCTTGGTTTTCCAGACTAAAAGAACACATGAGGTGTATCAAGTACAGATGGATAAATCTGCAATTGCACACTATTTTTGGACATCCAACCACAACATTACGTTGAACATAAAACTTTTAAAAGCTACAAAACACGCTGCACAGTTGGGTACCTGGGAAAAAATTTATATCATAAAAAACAAACTCCACGTAATGAACTTTGACTTGCCTCCACTAAATCTTTTATGGAAGTTCATCAGCCGCCCGCCCGCCTGGCTAAACATAAACAGAAACAGTTGGTTAATTCTCGTGAATGAGTGTTGTTTAAGGGCCCATCGACAACTTGGTCATTGGGTTTGATTCTGATGATGGGAGCAAGTTAAGCTCTTGAAACCGGTCAAGACTAACTACATGTAAGTGATGTTAAGTGTTTCAATCCGACTCAGTTTTCATTATAATTTAAATTCACATCACTGTTACTAGCTTATTCAAAGATATGTAATAGTTACTCCAAGTAATTATTCGTTTCCAAACAAAAAAGGAATTAATCCTCAAGAGAATAGAAGTTGTTCATGCAAAACACCAATACAGATATAGGTAATACATTCAATCAATCAATCATCAATTTTGGGATTTTTGTCTTTTACTTTGCAAGCCACACTTGAACGTTACTACATGTTGAAAGTGAAAAACATATACTTAGCATATAAACCCTTGTTGGATGCCATCAGGCTTAAATTTTATATTGAGTGATATTATCTCACAAAAGTTCAATTTTTATACATTTCATTGAGTAGTTTTATAATTTATGAGTGGATGGTTTATTGATTGAGATGATACTCTCATATGTGCTTTAATGCTCATTGGTTTCACACCATGTACACTTCAATTTTGGGATAAGGCATTTTCTGAGTACATTAAACACCTTCATTCAGACGTGTTCTGAATGTATTACTTCGCAATATTGAAGGGCTCAGCCTTTGTTCCAAATTGTCTTGACTCTAGGTTTAAAGATAAAAAGAAATGAAGGTAAAAGATATAATTACTATTTACATTAAAAATAAATAAATAGTAAACTTACAACTTTTGTCTCATAGTCCTCAGTTTTTCCTCTGGATGACATTGTATCTGCTGAGGAGGCATTCTGAAACAATACAATATCATGGATACAGAGCAGAGTACAAGCAAAGCTATACCCCATAAATGTTACTTTAGTCACAGTAGCAATATTTTGTATATAAAATTTAAGATGTTTTTAAGTTTTCAATTAAATCTTGCACTTAACATAAGATAGACACATAATGTGTTTTCAGCCTTATAATAGGATTTATTAGAAAATTTCCATTACAATGTCACTTGATGAAAATTACAACCCTAAGAAAATATTGACAGTAATATGCTTATAGTGGTATTTAAAATGTAAAAATTGTGCTTGCAACCTGTATACAAAAAAATTAAAATGCGAGGATTAGCCAGTAATGTCGCAAACAAATATTTCCAGGGCATCTAGGACAGTTCTTGTTTTTGTCTTCTTTGTCCTCTTTGAAATGTTTATACCACTCACAAACTCTTGTATGTGTAATGTTTAACGCCCGCTTTTACTACATATGGCACTGCAGGCGGTGACACTGATAATACATGGAATGAAGATGGAGCACCAGGGGAAACCGGAGAAACCAGAGGAAACCCGCCCCAGCACCACTTCGTCCACCACAAATCCCACATGTGGTTGCCTGGGATCGAACCCGGGCTGCTTTGGTGAGAAGCAAATGATCTAGCCACTCAGCTACCACATGGCCTTATTGTATATAAACTCTTGTCTTACTCATAATAGATTCACCAAAAGTCACAGTCAACATTTCAAATGCAGTGCTGCACTTTATTCCGTTTTTTAAGCAAAATTTAAAGTAAATTCTTTGATCCTCTTTTACTAAAGTAGAAATTTGCCTAGCATTTGAAAAGATTTATAACCTTTTTGACTGTCAACAATAAATTAAATATTCAGAACAATTCAAAAATACATGAGAAACATGTGTACCAATAACATAAAAAAGAAGTTTTGAAAATCAAATGTATAAAGCCTTCAAAATTAAAAGATTGCTGTTATTTTTTTAATCACACTTCATATGCTTTATTATTCTTGAAATAAAATAAGTGTAAGCAGAGATATGTCAATAATTAATACTGATCACAGTATCTTGTGTCAAGCATAACAATGGTGTATTATTGGGAAAACAACCGTTTTATGAGTAATTTTTATTCTGTAACAGTATGTTATGTATATTACAGATTTTAAAAAGATTTAATCAGATAGAAAAAAAAAAATATGTAGTAATCCTGTCGTTATTTACTAAATGAATGCATACTTTCTCTCACTTTTAAGCATTTGTTATCAACAATTCTTATTCAATAATCTAAACTATTCCATATTTTGTTACATATGTTACAGAGAAAAACATAATCATAATACAGATATTAAATGCAACTTATCTGATTAATTAAAAGCTGATTTTTATATTATATATAACACAGGTCTATAACAATTTCCAATAAATTAGAACATATTTGAATTGATTTTTGATGAATAGGGTTGACAACTTAAAAAACTCAACTCCACCAAGGAGATGTGGGTGTTGACAGACCTTTTTTCAGGGAAGGGGGCCGCATGTTAGGACATTGCAATCTAACAATAGTAATTCATTATTTTGCTGTCAAAAACTATAAAAGATGAGTTATAGTATTTGTTGCAGGTAACTGTATTAATTTGTGTTATATAAAATTTATTGATTTGATTACAAAATTATATTACATGTTTTCTGTTTTCATTCTTTATCAGTAAGAATTCTAATGGACTTCAATTGTACAAATTTGTACAAAAATAAAAATCTTATAATTATCATTGTGGCACGGAACCATTGTTGATGACAGAATATTAAACATTTATAACTGTTGGTACAGAATTGTTGATGGCAATAATTAGTAAAGATACGTAGCTACTAACTGAAAATAATGCATTCCTTATTTAGATTAACAATTGAATAACATCACTGACGAGCTCATCTGTTAAGGTACTAAGAAACAGAGTATCTCTTTTGTACAAGTACTGCTTTTCTTCCTTTCCTGATTACCCTCCCCTCACCTTATGTAGGACTTACAACCCAGTGTCTAAGGTCAGATACCTGTAGGGGAGCAGAGGAACCTATGGACTGGTCAGAGTGAAGACCTGGAAGCAGGTGGTCAGCCAAGTACCAGATATGATAGTGAAGAAGAGGATATGAAATGCAGGCAAAATCAATCAATGGAAAGGTGATGACAGAGCTATTGGTGGAATGAGCAGTAGGGGAAACCAGGGAACCTGAAGAAAACCTGCACGGATGCTGCTTCAAATATCACATGCAGGTTCTTGGGAATGAATACGGGCTGAAATGTGAACGGTTTACCATTTGGCCATAACACTGCCGAGACACTATTCTCTGCATCAAAATTAAAACAATAGTCTAATATAGGTCGTGAGATGAGAGATGAACAAATCTTGCGCTTAGGGGAAGCTGCCTTCCTTCTCTCCCTTCTGCAACGGCTGAGTGGGGGAAATGGACTAGCTTGCTGCCAATGAATAAAGACTACTGCAACAGTGTAGTGCAGCTGAAACAATTGCAGTTCACATGAAAGTAATTGTTGGCACATAGCCATAGTTATAGCAAAATGGCTTTGTTATAAAGCTAATTGTTATAGATATATGTCATTAGCAATATGCACTAAAGCTATGCTAGCGAACTTCACTCCTTCGTGGACAGAAACGTTATGACTTTTGCACATACATGATTGCGAAACTTCCTCCACCATCACCTTTCTGGTGTAGAGTTGTCACTGCATAGCTAATAGAATTGTTCTTGTCTTGCCTCATGACCTATAGTAATTGACTCCACATTGAACTCATTAATTTCCAAAGGGGGAGGGGAGGGGGCACGGTTCCCCCTTGCCGATGCCCAAGAAGTACATAGGCAGTGTGTAAGTACTTTGATCACAGATTTCATTGAAATTGTCAAATAAAATTAATTTTAACAGCCCGGGAAAATATTGATAAATTTCAATATTTCAGCAGCGAAATACATATTATATGTTGAGTACAAAATATTAACATTGAGTCTCACTTTACCGTGGAATGGCCCAAATAGTTCAAATGCAGAACGAAGGTTGTTTTTGCTTTTGCCTCCGTTTAGTGTCTTAAGGGCAAGACCAGTGACATATTTAAGAAGTGGTATCAAGACTGAAAAATTCAATGCTATAGCCAGGATTTGAACCATGGATTTTCCGCTTATCCTGATTTCACCTCTTAAACATTGCCCACACACGGCTTGTGTGTTTAAAAACGATAGCAATAAGCTTGTTGGCATAAATAAATAATAATTACTATCTAAAGGTTACTTAAAACCAGGACATAAAGTACTTACTATTATAAGTCGCCCTTAGGGTATATATCTCTGGTGTGAGATTCCCTTGTGGTCTATCGGAAAAGTACGACTTGATTAGGGGAATTGGGGATTGGGGAATGGCAAGTTGGCCATACTAGCTTATTGCTTAGAGCAGCAGCTCAATAAGTGGAATATCCATGGTTCAAATTCTGGCTATGGCATTGCATTTTTCAGTCCTGATTCCAGTTCTTAAACATTGCCCACACATGGCTTGTATGTTTAAAAATGCCAGCAGTAAGTCTGTTGGCATAAATAAATAATAATCACCAAGGAAATATGTTTCAAAATGAAATTAATTCTGAGACAAGTGTTAGTATTGCATTGTATTATTAACAAATCAAACTTAATCTTTTTAATTTCATTCAAGCCTCAAGTAAGTCTACATTAAAAGATGTATTACAGTATTAAGAATTAAAAGTAAGACTTTTTTTTCTGTCATGCAATATTACTCTTCCCAAAAAAAGTAGATAACATTTTGTTTTCTCTGATCATTTTTAAATAAACTTAGTTTTTTCAACACCACCAAAAGTTCTTTCTGTACATGATGACCTTTGAAGAAGTGAAGTCAGTAGTCCTTGGCACTCTGGGCTGTCATGCCAATGCGGAGTTTAAGATACCTCTAGCACAGTAATATGGAGTCTGACTTTGTATCACATCTTGTAAATTTTCCAGTCAAGAGTCTACTACTAACCATAATGGGAAGTCAAACTTTACTTCATGTTTTTTGAAAATAATTTTGA
Source organism: Tenodera sinensis (assembly GCA_030765045.1). NCBI lineage: Eukaryota > Metazoa > Arthropoda > Insecta > Mantodea > Mantidae > Tenodera > Tenodera sinensis. Next base: position 143,435,798 of record CM060967.1, on the reverse strand, counting down.
ACTCCTTTTAAATTATTATTACTTATTTTGGTTCAAGTTCCATATGACTAATAGAACTGTCACGAGCTGTAATATGCATAATTGTACAATCACATGATACACATGCATTTAACAATGACAGTAAAATATACTAAGGATCCTAAATCATGTTGGTTTGGGTGGCTCAGTTGGTAGACACTAGCCTACTAATCCCAAGGTCATGGGTTCAAATCCGGCCCAGACCAATGGTTTTTATGTGTGCTTAAAACCGACAGCTCCACATCTGTAGATTTACTGGCATGTAAAAGAATTCCTGCAGAATAAAATTTGGGCATACCGGCAACACTGATGTGATCCTAGCAATTGACAGTGTTGTTAAACAAAATCATTTTTAAATGGTCCTAAATCATAAAGCATAACCAAGATATTGAGGGCCCTGAGCCGCAAAGCATAGTCAAAACATTGGTGTAGCTGAAACCCAATGATCACCAATTACTCCTTATAATTCAAGATTGCACCTACTCTAAAATCGCTAATATAAGTTTTTCTCAAGTCAACCATCAACTGAGCTTTAACGAACATTACCCATATAGAACTGTTCCTTTATTTTTATTGTTGCATTACCTGTCTTTTAAATCCAAAATTGAGAAAAAATAGTACAGCATTGGCAGAACGAAAACAAAAACCATAAAGGAAATATAAAGAAAAATATGTATTAAATTCTGCAAAATTAATTTCAGGCTGGGAGAACTAAATAGAAAGAGAAATGGTAAAGCCAATTTTTTCACAAGTAAATGTAACTGTTTCTTAATTTATAACAACAAAGTTTAGGGTTTGGGTTGCCTTATCAAAAGTACCCTCAAGGAACATGAAAAATATTTGCTGTTCAGTTTACAATGGTTTGCATGTATATGCTGAGAAATGCAGACTGGCTAAGAGTAGGTCTCTTGCACCTTTCTCACAGGTTGTAAGATTTAATGTCCACATAATACAAACTGTATAATTGTTTCTGGAAAAGCTATTATACCTATGTACAAATTATGTTCTATGTTTCTATTTGGAGATCATAATTTGCTATCCATAATTTGGTGCTTAGCTGGTTGCAAGGAGAGTAATCTGTAGCCTCTGATGAATGACTTTGGAATATACAGAAAACATTATTTTTGACCCCTGTTAGATTACAACACCTACAGTGACTTTTAAATGGGATGATGTTTGTCCTCGAGCACTATTAAACTGGATACCAATGAGAGTCTCGCTCTGTTGTCAAGTTGCATTTGTCTTAAGAGAGGTGTGACACATGTCAAGTGAAAACATCTATAATAAATATTATTTGCACTGAGCCAAAATACTCCAATTTTACAAAAAATAATCTACCAGGAAGGTGGGGAGTAATGGTTGTAACACAACTGTAAAAACCACGTATTTTAGCTCAAATAATTTTCACAATACAAATGAATAAACATACCCATATATTATATCACCACCACATAATGCTGCAATGGTCATTATTATTTGTAATGTATGCAAGTGCATATACTTGAGTTACACAGAACTGGAATGTAAACTATGTACATGATGGTGCAAAAAGAATTATGTTGAACAAGCCAAGGCACTAGCTGGAGTCGAGAGAAAGCAAACAGCTCCCTTTCTTCTTAGGTTGTAGAATGTTGCTTAGCTGCAGGATGAGGCATCAGATGTTTATGATTGTGTTGTTTGTAGTCAGGAATGGTATTTATTTATCCTACCGAGTTTAAATCAGTATTCAATTGCTGTTTAGACAGCAATAGAACAAGTGTGAAATAATCTAATGGCTTTTAGTGGTGAAGGTAGTGCCGAGTTCAAAGAGGCAGGTATGGCGAAGTCAGGCTCAAGGGTCTAGACGGTTTTAAAAAGGTGCAACAATGACGAAGACAGAAATCAACTCAATTAAAACAAAATGCTCCACCTTTGCTGCTGAAGTGTGTGACATAGGTAAAAACAAGCATGTCTCATATTTGCAGAGTGGCAAGATCTGATCCCAGTGTTTGTGTTGTCTACAAAACACATTATACCCATGAAGAAGGTTACAAATTTAATGGACTTTGACAAGGACGTATTCAGAACTGATAGAGTTTTATAACCAAGGTGAATTTCCAACAATAAAGAAAATACCTTGCACTCTTTAAAGTAAAATATCATACACTGGTTCAGATTATTGACTTAGAAAATATTGAGATGATAGGATTCAGGTGCAGAAAGGCAAATTATAAGCTTCAATTTTCAATGAAGGAGTGATATTGTTGTGGCAAGGATAAAATTCTTGCATAAAATTTGAAATACTGGTAATAAGAGACCTGTATTCTACTTAGATGAGACTTGCAACATGTAGAAAAATTGCAAGAGGACGACCTTTGGGAAGAAAGAGGCTGTGGCAAGATTTTGGAACTTATCATCATAAATTTGCAAGACTCAATGACTATTTTCCATGACATAACTGATTACAGTGACTGGCGGAGCCACTGGTAGTTCCACTGGATTAAAAGATTAGGTAATTTATAAAGTATAATTATATAGCATTTAAGTAAAGATGTAGATAATATGTGAGCATGCATATTCAAACTTTGAATTTAACTGCACATTATAGAAGTTTGGAAACTTTAATTTGGGTTTTCTTAGGTTGACCATTCTTGCACCAGGTAGATTTTCGCATGTTCTAGGATAGCAATAATTTCCTTTAACAACGAAATGGAAAAAGAAACCAAACAAAGAGTTTCCTTATCTTGGAAAGCTTTCTGGGCCCTAAAATTCATATTTATGGACAAATCCCTGAATAGGAGAATCAAAAGGGAGACACTCGAAAGCTGTGTTTTTCCAGTGCTATTATACGGTTGTCAGACATGGGCTCTCAAAGCCAAAGAGAGAAACACTCTACAGATATGCCAAAGGAAAATGCAGAGGAAGATCCTTGACATGTCTCTGAAAGATAGACTATCAAACACCTTGATACACAAGATGTCAGCAACGTTAGACATAGCACAACAGGCTACGAAGACCAAGTGGAAATGAGGCGGGCACGTGATGAGGCTGCAAGATGACATGGACAGCACGAGCTACCACATGGGACCCTTACATCGGCAAGAGACTCCCAGGAAGACCAAGACGCAAATGGTCGTATTTGTTCAGAAAACAAATAGGAAGACAGTGGATCACCATAGCCAGAAACAGAAAGCAGTGGAAAGAACTGGAACAACAATTAAGTGACCATGTTTAGTGTATTACGTATGGTACCCTCTTACGCAGACTAGCTCACCGCGTGAGTGTTTTAAAGCAGCTGCCCCTACTTGTAGGAGGCCTTTGCCCTCAATGGGACATCACAGGCTATTTTCATTTCATTCATTTTCATTTCTAGGATAGCATATGAGTGATAGGGAAATATGCAAAGAGTGGAGTTAACGAGGTGGCAAGGTTGAGCACACAAAGGCATCAAACACTCTGGGCAAAACTTTTCCCATTTGAAAAAAACACAATAGGTTTGGTTAAATGTTTAAAAAATCCGCTGCTCGAGAGAACGAATGAAATATAGTGCAATGGTTAGTGTGTGTGTATATATAAAAGAATGACAGGGTTCTGTTATCAAAATTTAGCCCATGTTAGTCTACTATGACCTTGGTTAGTGTACATATGAATATAATAATAGGGTCCTGCATTATCAGAGAGGCAACATCTACTCGGGACACCAATAACCAGGCATTTATCACGCCATAGTTACTTTAACCGTTTCTCCAAGTTTACAAATTAAAGCAAGTATAATCTTAGCCTTGTTTCCTGTTTCCTTTACAGATTTCAGTACGGACAGAAATACAAGGTGAATATTCACGTAACCGAGATAGTAACTTCATAGATATATGTTCAACTGCTTCGGATACCTAACCTCATGGCACTCGTGGAGCTAAGCTTGGTATCCATTAATTCACGTTTTCAAAGAACTTGCACTTGAATTCTTTCTTAAAAATTCTAAAGCATAAGTTCCTGCAATAGCAAAGGCTATGTTGTGTTTGACAAGCAATATTTCTTTCTGAATCAGTTGCTGACAGGTCTTTTGTTAAAGAAGCTGGTCCCATTAAAGCTCATTATACCTTACTTACTGAATTTTCTCCCGTATCACCAGTATCCATACTATCCTCTGGTTTTGACATTATTTCTTACTACGATGGTAAAAAAATGTTGCCTTTCAAAAGATAAAAACTCGTACTTATAACGATGAGATATTTCCCACTTTCAAGCTCTACGTCCGATATGGCGGGTCTAGCAATGTTTTGGTTGCGCGATTTACCATCAGATGGCGAATTTCCATTGATTGAATTTTGTTTTCCCATACGGGGAAAACTTCACTACACAAAAGTACTCGATGTAATTCGCTCCCACTAAGAATAAATAGATTAACTTGCATTTTTCAAAACAAAATTCAAATACAATTACTTTTGTTTTAATATCTTTCAAGTGTTTTAAATATTTTAAGAAATAAAGTGGGGTTTGCTTTGTTTAAAAGCATTTATGTGGGATATTTTTTATGTGGATCACCTGTATTTAGTTTTACAAGAAATAAACAAAGTGGCAATTATATATGAAACAAAGCAGCAGAGGCAAATAAATAGTATAACTATTTTATGCTTATTTTAAGTGTAACTATTTGTGATTAACGAAGGAAAAACAAAAATCCGAAAAGTTTTTCTTGTAGCTGCATAATGGTAAAAATTACATTTTATAAGGATTCATATTTTGATTTTGGTATAATAGTCGAAAATAAAGTTCTAAACATAAAACAAATGCAGAAGGGGTAATATCTTTCAGTTTGTATGACACAGTTAAAAAAAAATGTTGGGTACCAAAATATGAAGATAGCAGCCCAAGACTTAGTTCTGGCGCTGTGGATTAAAATCACTCTATAATTATAGCATACATATTCTCTCTTTTTGTTCTTTCTTAACGAAGCTGTCAATTGCCAAAATGACATCAGCACCGCCGGTGGGACGGAATTTCATCTTAGGAATTTTGTTACATGCCAGTAAGTCTAGTGAGATGGGGTTGTCGCTTACGCACACAGAAACCATTGACCTAGGCCAGATTTGAACTGTTGGTCAACCAAGGAAGCCATCCAGATTGACACTTGTGGTGGACATCCAATCTGGTCATTAAAAAACAGCAAAACAATTTATTTTCCAATCTTCAGCATCACTCTTATCTTGGCCCTAAAACATTTTGTGCGAGACAATGCTTGCTATTATGAATGAAGGAGACTTCTCTAAAATGTGTATGCATCGATGCTAATGCTAATGCATTAAATTCTTCAAAAATTGGTTTACTTAGAGAATTAATTGGAACCTGCTTTATTGGTCTAAGTATTTTCTGGAGTTTGAATACCATAGTAGACAGATTAGTATTCCCCCATGAGGGCATTCCATATAAAATCGTAGAGTATGTATATCCAAAATGCACAGTTCTTAAGGCTAGGGATCAAGGAAAATCACAAAAAATGCATTTTTGAAGATTTATATCTAAAACTATTTATATATTTCAGCTTTCCAATACTGCTTTCATTTCTGCCCTATGACCATTTAAAGGGCTTTAAATAACCATTTAAATGTGTAGGTGTGCCTGCTGCCAAGTGGACATAACCCTACCGATGCTGCACTCTAATAGCTAAGACTTTTGAAATGCATCAATTTAAATCTACTGCAGAGTGAGTGAGTGATTAGGGTTTAAGGGCCCGTTGACAGCTAGGTCATTAGAGCCCCTCTACTGCAGATCTTTTGAACTTAATGTGCATGGTCATTCTGCTTCCCCATGACCTGTTTCTATATTGGGTACATTGTCAACTTCCGATTTCCCCCTTTGGTTGGTAAAATAAGTAATATTTGGGAAAAGCTTGTGTTTTGTGTTTAAAGTTCACAGTTTTCAGTCTTACAGTGTGTAATATAGCAACTTTGCATAGACACTACAAGAATTAAGGTGTACTAGAGTTATTGTTTTTCATTTTAAATAATTGAATACGTGATAGTTATACATTAATTCTTAGGTTAATGCGCATAGTCCAAGTGCATTTGTTTTTTACAAGCATTTGTACATATGCATAAACAGTTCTATTTCTTTTCTAAATATGGGGCTAATAAGTAAACAAAGGAAAACGGTTGCCGGGTCTGGTAAATTTAAGGTACAACATACTCACCAGGGCAATTCTGAGATAAAAATATTTGTTATACCTATACCTGCTGATTTTCAATGTCATTTTTTTGAATTGTGTGTTTTTCAGTGCTTTGTTGGCTTAAAAGGTTTATTCTGACCAAAGTTATCATTCAATTGACTTGAGATTTTGCACACACATACAGAAAATTATGTGTGTAAATATGAAAGTGACATATGCATTTTTCTGCACTTTTTATGCATTACCAGTCAAAAATTGTAAAATTTACAAAAATGCTTGAAATATCATTAGTTATTCTTTGTTTTTCCCAGAGATAAATTATGTAACTTAAAAAGCATATGTTATTTTATTATGAGTCTCTTAGGTACATACTAAAGAGCGTCTCACCCTTAGAAGACAGTACACGTTAAAGGGGTGCAACGTTGCCTTCTTTTATATTTGAACCCCAAATCATGTAAGAACCGACGCAGAGCAGCTCTTGAGAAATTTGCTAGGGTATCATTACTGTGATGATACCGTGACTAAATTATATTCACATGGGTGAAATATTTTCAAACAGTAAAGAATGAACAATTTGCCGCACTCTGCTTTGCACTATTCCATCATACTGCGTTAACCTAGCGTGTTATTTTATTTTTTTTTTTTGTCCTGCCATTTTTGCTTTCCTTTTTATTGCGTTCTTAGAGGTCCTTTCATTAGTTCCTTTTTAATCCTATACATACTGCTTTTGAACACCCGATAGCTTTATCTGTTTCTTTTACTTCCTTATTAATACTCATTTGGCTTGAAAAATAATATAACAGATTCATAATTATTTGGTGCTCCTTACTTCTTAATTTATCAATATATTGTCTCTTCCAGGTTTCCTCCTCCATAACTGTAAATATTTATGGAAAATGTTAAATGAATAACATAACACTTCACAGGTTCCACAAAGTATAAGCACATACGCTTCTTTACAAACTGATGTTAACTTTTACTGCTGCCTTCTGTTGACGCCATTTAGCTGAATAGGTGAATACCTTTTGTTTGCCTTTACAAGATAAAAGAACGAGGTTACAAGCTTCTGGTTTATTTTAAAAACTATCCCTCCTCAACATTTGCTCTCACTTGGTTTCCCAATGTGTAACTTTTGCAGTGCACAAACATAAAATTTTCCGAAAACATTTAATTTAAAAAATTGTTACACTTAACAGAGTAAACATAGAGAATTCAAAGTAGGCAGGTGGTGGCACTATAGTTTACTCTAGCTAAGAAAAAAATATAAACATAGTCTAGCAGTTAGTTTATTAGTTAGTGCATGATGAATACATCAGAGTTTTACTTAGAAAAACGTTTTCTGTAGAAATTTGGGCCTATAGAAGTGTATAACGGCCCTAAAAAGGATATAACCTATTAGAGAAAAAAAAAGCTGCATAGAATAATGTGTTCAAACTTGAAATTTATAACAACTGAATATTTACACCATTCTATTAGGAACCTCGCAACAGCGCAAGAGTAGAAAAGGATAAGGCTAACAGCAACTCGTATGCACTAGATAGAGACAGATATATCCCATTTAACTCCATACTGTCATCTAAGGGTGACACAATGTATAGTACTTATAGTTTTGAGATTCATGTTACATTTTTTTCAGAATAAGATTTGTTGAAATCAGAATAACAATAATAATTAATACATTTTTAACAAGTTGTGACAGAGAGCTGAAACTTGGTGCATTTACTTGTTAAGTATAGATAAACATGTGCTAAAAATTTCAAAAATTAATGAATTCTGCGGTAGTTTCAAATTTTATAGATCCCTTGCCTTAGCATTTCTTTGCTAGCCATTTCTCTGAGAATTTTTATTGCATAAGTTAACCTATTTGGTTTGTCACATAGTGCTATAATATGCTCTTTCCATGATAATGAATTATCAACTGCCTACGTGCCAACAATTTTATACTTTTGAGATTACTTACTACAGAGTTTTCAATTAGTATTTTAAAATGATGAAGTATGTGAATTGAAATTTAAATAACCTACTATTTATTTATGCCAACAAACTTACTGTTGGTGTTTTTAAACACACAAGCCGTGTGTGGGCAAAGTTCCAGTTCTACCTCTCAAAAATTTTAAATAACCTGTTTTGTAAATATTTAAATTAATCTATTATACTTTATCCAATTTACAAAACTGATCTCTAGGGTATCAACGGCCAACTGCACTGAAATTTTCTCAATCTCACTTATGATGAAATTTGCAATTCTTTATATAATGAAAAAACTGAAGCTGTTAACAGTGAAGGAACATAAATCTATAAATGTAAACATAGCTTAGAGACTATAAGCTTCACTTATCTTAGTATCTTCTGCAAGTTCTTGAAATCAAAGGCAGATTCTGGAATGTTTATTCCTATCATTGGTGCCACATTTGTTTATACTGATCACTATCATAACCAGCACAAAAATACACTATGTACCAATTGCTGAAAAGAAAAATTTAGGATAATCAATCTATGGATCCATTTAATTGTTTTAATAACTTAACCTCTGGATTAATGTCATGGTTAATAATATTATGTTTAATGTTATTGATAAATCAGTTGTGGCAGATCAGTTTTGGTCATTTAATTATGAAATAAATCCAGAGGTTAAATTATTAAATCAATTAATTGGACTCATAGATTTAATGGTTTGAAAAAAAGATGTTAATTTTGAAAAATAATGAATGAATGAAGCCTATTGTGTCCCTTTGAGGGCAAAGGCCTCCCTACCGAGGGGTAAAGCTCTTTTCATCTCTCACGGTGAGCTACTCCATGAGAAGTAATTCTTGGAACACTGAACATTTGATTTTGCCTTTTACACTGTCTGTTTATTGTTTGTCTCATTGTGTATTCTGCACTTCTGTACTTCACAGTTGATTCTCCATCACTCCTCAGCTCTTACTACATTTGGCAAGTCTGGACTGCTCTGTGCCTGCTCGTTCTTTGAAGAGGTTGCCCATCTGTGTCTCAGTCTTCCGTTATCTCTTTTGTCTGTGTATAGGCCCCACATGGTTGCTCTTATCATCCATCTGCCATCCAGCTCATAGTCCCTAAGTTATTACGTTTATAGAATTACAATCCTTTGTCACAAATTGTATAAAAATGCTATATGTTTCTTATCATAGTTTGAATTACAATGTTTCAGAAGCATAATTAAATTGTAAAGCACATTATAAAGTGTAGACTGCCAGGTCCAAATGACCTTGTCGATGGGACCTGAAACCCCACTCACTATAAGTGTAGATTGTGTTTAGTGTAGATTATTTTGTTTCAGATGTACAACTTGAACAGTGATTTGCCTGATAATTTTATGTCACAAATTTTTTTGGATAAAGGAATGTAATTTTCATTATATATATAGGGTAACCTGTTCCGCAGGCTCTCTTCTCTGCGCAAGAAAACTGGAGTCGCCAGGAAAAATGTGCCGCCAGAGGCACCTAAAATCCTTATCTTATTTAGATCAGCCATAACCAAATGCAGGCTTATGAGCTGACGTTGGCTCACCCTTCTTGTGCATCACATAGACTTTGTACTTACCGACACACCCTTTCACTGTCTGTGAATGCCATGATACTTATAACAGTGGTTGATTGTAACAGACTTATTTTACCATCTAAAAATATTCTTAAAAGTATTTGTAATGTAAGGTAAGGTAATGTAAGGTTTAGGAATTGAGTTATTGAAACTTGTTCCTAGAAACAAATATACTTGTCTTAGGTCATTTAGTGCTTGTATATTGGCAGTGTTTGCCTTCACATACATTTGCAACCAACTTTTTTCTCAAATGAAGCAAACGAGATGTAAAAGTAGAACTAGAATATATTCCCATCTCTCAACACAGCTAAAAGTATCTATACCAGCTATTATGCTGAATTTTGGAAGCTTAATTTACTGTTTATTACAGGTTATCATTTATTATATGTCTTAAATTTCTTTGGTCTTATGAATGCATAGTAGGTCTTTCGGTTAGCCTGTAGAATAGCGGCTCCAGCTGTTGTACTTGATACTGTCTTCTGCACCTGGAGCATTGCAAACCAAAGAAGCATGAATGCTCTGAAATTACCAACCCTGCATCATGAAAGTGACAGTGTAACAAAAATGGCAATACTCAAATGCATAAAGAGCTATTTCTTCTTCTTTTTAAATTATGGTTATTGGTTATTACTTATTACTAATGTCACTTAACAATTAGAAAGTAATAATAATAAGAAGAACAAGAACTAGAACATATGCTTTTCCACTATTCATATTTGCTGTGGTTGGCAATATTCACATGCTTCTGTGGATTTCACAGTTCCACCGTTCATCCACGTGTAGCAGCAGTTAAAGATAATAGAAGGAGCTAGGCTGTGCAATAGATGAGCAGAGGCTGCTATTCTACAGGATAACCGGCGTTTCTTTATATAATGTTCAGTCATAACTTAAGATAACTCCACATGGCAGTGCAAAGGTTGATTTACTCCTATCCCTCCTTCCTAATTCAACGTGTCATGTGTGAAGTATCAAAGACTGGCTGAGCATTTGGACATGGCTGTTATAGATGCTGGAAATATTGAATACAGGCACCATATCTCGTAATAAATGTTCTTGCTCACTCGCCTAAGCTCAGCAGCAGGAATTCTTGTTCTAACTCTTGTACACTACAGTAATTTAGTGATAACAACATGCAAGAAATTACAAGGATTCCTGCTGCAAGCTTGGCGAGTGAGTGACAACATTTTTTCAATATATGCTACCTGTTTGAGAGCAGATCACAGTTTCCAGCATCTGCAACAAGGTAAGGATTATGCACTTCTGATGGCAAAATTTTATGGTAACTCGTGCAGTGGTGAGAGCCCGCAGAATTGGGTTACCATATAAGTGGTTAAGTTTTTAATACTGTTAATTGTACTTTCTACAGAGTGCTACAAAGGGGTCAAGTGCAGGAAGTGTTGTTAGTACTATGAGCAAAGTAAGCGTTGCTCCAAGTACAGCATCAATAGCACCATCAATAGCACCATCAACAGCTCCAGCACCAGCTCCAGCCACAGGAGCAAGAAAAAAATCTGGACCCAAGTTTGAACTGTCAGAAGAGCAAAAAAATGACATAAAAGAAGCCTTTGACATGTTTGATCTCCAGGGTTCAGGCAAGATAGAAACAAAGGAACTTAAGGTGATTTCTCAAGTCATTTAGAAATAGGATTCAGTGCAAAATGTTTTTAATGGCATAACAAAATGACAACTCAATGAAGCCCACTCATGACACCAGTGTAACAAAGTGACAAAAATCTGTTCAGTTACTTTTCTGTCACTTTATTGTCTCCTAAAATTTTACCACAAATATGCAGTTTTCTTCTCATCATTAACACAGTTTGCCGCGTTTTGGGTTATCTCAACTCACAACTGTTCTTCTCATAACCTTGCTGTCCTTTCAGTGTCTTTCTTCACTCATATACACTACTATATACTCAATGCTTGTTGATCTTTCGGCATCACTTTCACAATGACACACACATGCGCAGCTGTCTCACACTCACTGACACACTGACTGACTTATGTCCATAGCTCTAACTCTTAAACTCACTTAGTCTGTTGTTCTCTGGCCTCCTTTTATACTAGAGATAACGTGACACATACCTTTCTCAGTTATACACACACATCGGAAATGAGGAAGCTAGAAGTCTCACAAACGTTCTCAACCCCTTTAGTTTCCGCTGCTTTGATTGTCAAGTCATGTTCACAAAGCAGTAGCACGAGGCAGCCTGACCTTTAATGTCTTTGCCCGCTCGCTGACCTGGCATATGGTGTGAAGTAGCTTGGCTCCATCTGTCCATTGTTGTGCACCGAGCCTGACTTCCCAATACGTATATTTTGGTTGTTATTGTGTGCTTCACTGGAAGACAAAATCATGACGTAACTGCTTTAATCACACATATACATTTATTTACCTACCACTTATACATTTAAAATTTCTGCAGCAACTAAACATCTTTTAAAGCATAAATCTGATTTACATATGTGAAAGTTGGTGTGTGAAAGTAACTAAATGCTGTGAATTAATGAATCTGATATGTTTTTAATCTGTCTTACAAACTATCTTTATAAAAGCATATTTTTCTATGTACTTTATTAATCAAGATAAATTTGTGGAAAGGTTTCTTTACGTATTTCATTCCATATGTAAGGGGGATTCAGGAGAGTTAAATGAATAGTGAAATCTTTAAAAAGCATGTAGCTTATTATATCTTGGCTTTGAAATAGCATACATTCTGCATGACATCACAACAAATAAAGTATAGAAATATAGAATCCAACTGAAAAATTCAGTGACTGCCTCTGTAGTCCAGAGGTCTCAGGTTCGATTCTATGTGTATATATTACTAAGCGTATTTAGTTTCTTGTTGACATGATCATGCAATCAGATGATAGTGGTGATCATAATCTACTGTTGTTGCCAAGCGATATATACATGTTGAAAAATGGAAAATCTATGTTATTTCTTACTACATACACATAACCTGAGGATAACAATGCCCTTTATTTGCCATTTTTCTCAATATATGGGAAATGCAACAAAAGCATTTGTTCATGCTACATCATTCAATTTATGGATTTATTACAAGCATGATCCGAAAGAACCTTTACGACCTATGATGTAAAAAAGAAATGCATAATAGGAATTTGTGATATATTCACATTTTAAGTCCATACATTTGTGTCAGGGGCATCTCAAAAATAAGTTGTACTATTTTTTTTAAATCCGCCCAGTAGGCGGGAAAAGCCTGACAGTCCCAGGGAAGATAGGTATGGGTGTAGTAGCAGCACTCTAAAATTCCTAGGCACCTAAGTGGACATTAAACAGCAGTAACAATGGAGACTCCACTCATTCCTACCGCTGATTGTGAAGTTCATGCTGTAATCCATTTTTTGACAGGAAAAAATAAATGTGTGACTGAAATTCATCGCGAATTGTGCAGTGTTTATGGAAAAGATGTTATGTCAAGACAAATGGTTTCTCGTTGGCACCAATCGTTCATTGAAGGGAGAACAACATTACACTGTGAACAACGAAGCAGCCAACCCTTCCCTTCCCGCCCTCTGGATATTGTTGACGAGGTTTGAGTAGTCATGAACACCAATAGGCACCTTACACTTAATCAGTTTTGTTTGAACTTCCTCCTTATATTGAAATAAGCTGTGCACCACTTTACAAGATTATTTTTGAGAATCTGTGCCTATCGAAAGTATGTGCAAGATGGGTTCCTCGTGTGCTTTCAGAACAACACAAGGAGCAGAGAGTTGACACCGCATTGCATTTTTTGAGGATGAGAGAGATGGTTTATTTGACAGAATAATGACCGGGGACGAAACGTGGATCCATCACTGGACACCCTTATCCAAAAGACAGAGTATGGTGTGGAAATGAAAGGATGAGGCAACACTAAAAAAGGTAAAAATTGTTGCATCGACTGGCAAGGTCATGGCAACAATATTCTGGGATTCGAAGGGAGTACTGTTAATCGATTACCTGCCCTGTGGGTCCCTCGCTATTGTGAGGGGCTGAGAAAACTCAGAAGAGCCATACAAAACAAAAGGAGGGGAAAGTTGAGCAAAACAGTTTTTCTGTTTCATGATAACACTCGCCTGCACGCTGCTCGTGAAACTCAAGCCCTGTTTGAGCAGTTTCGATGGGATGTTTTGAGTCATCCACCTTATTCACCTGACCTTGCACTGAGTAATTACCATATTTTTCCACAGCTGCAGCAACATCTTGGTGGAAGGTACTTTGTAAATGACGAGGAACTGAAACAAGAAGTGGAAAGATGACTATCCAGTTTGTCAAGAGAGTGGTTTGACAACTGTTACCACGGTATCAAAAATGTATTGAGGTTCAAGGAAATTATGTGGAAACATAGGTACTGAATGTAGTTTTTAAAATATTTCAATGTTTTGTTATTTTCTTTAAAAAATAATGCAACTTACTTTTGAGACGTCCCTCATATTTAGCTATAGGAAAAACAGTTTTTTAAAGTAGTGGCTCCAGGTTGCAAAGACTGCATTCATCAGCCAAGAGAGACTGTGATCACTAACCACATCACACTTGCCAGTACTGCACCCCTCTCTTGGTGCTTTGTGGGCAGACGGGGAGGGTGCACTAGTTGGGCGGTAGCCCTTAGACCATCATTAAGCTGTGGTGATGCACAGTTCAGTTTAGTAGAAATGGTTAAATGGCAGTTCCCAAGAATTCAAGGCTGCCGAATTTTCACAACCTTACAATGGGAATTACTTGTTTCAGGTCAATCAGAAATCAAATGTTGTATTGGAACAACACAAGTTACTTAAATCACTCCCCAGTGCTAAATATCATATTACATTGTATTTAATGGAAAATTATGTTGTAAAAATAATATGATTAAAAAGCATAGAGCATTTATTCAATCACTAAAACAATTGTGAATAAGTACATACATGAAACATGACTTCTATCCAACCAAGGATTATTTCCTTTAAACTCAACAGTTTAACCTCCTGAAATACAATGTCTGCACTACCAACTTCACAGTCCAGTTACCACCAACTATGACTCGAAATTGTCTCTTGTCCAAGTCCTCTAAAATATTTACCTTAAAAACCACTGAAACAGAGGCAACCAGAAATAGTACTTCACTTGTTTGCCATGGTTACAATAATGGCTTAAAATTTTTTCTATGGACGATGTTATTAAAATATTCATTATAATTGGATTCTTATTCGAGTATTCTGAGTAATTCCTCCACACCTGTAAAATCCTGGGATGAGACCTGGCTGACTAGCTGACTGGCAAATTAATGGCGAAGTTTGGATTTCTACGTATTTCAGACTTCCGAATGCAGGGGCAACATGGGTTAAAATATATTGGCTCCTTCACTTGAGGCAACCAAATACAACCACTGCATCAAGAGCCTACCGCAACAATATGGGGCGAGTACAAAGGCTCCAATGTATAAAAATTCTACCGCCGCAGACTATATCTGTACCTTGTCTATATTTTAGGAGCAGTTGCTGGAATTGATGTCAACTGAAGAAACAGAATGTCACCAAAAGTTACCAGAGAGCACTATAATGGGGGAAATAAGCCACACTGACTTCTATTCCTTCTAGTTCTAAATAATGACATTGTTTTTGTTTTGGATATTTGGTAACTCAATTGTATTTTCTTTTAATTAGTGAAAATATGTTTTATTATTTTTCAGATTGCAATGAGAGCTTTGGGATTTGAACCTCGGAAGGAAGAAATAAAGAAGATGATAGCAGAGTATGATAAAGCTGACACAGGTATAAAGATGAATAATCTCCACATAATTATTGCAGATAAAATCCAATGTTTCTGTAGTACGTTGGAATGATAGTCCAAAAGTTTTGTACTACTTAATATGATACTGCTGCTTCTAAATTCAAGCAGGCCCTTATTGGCTTACCAGAAGGAACAGTATTAAGTACAATGTTCTTTTGAAAGAGCAAATGAAAAGAGAGTCCTTTATGCTGATGATTCAGTTATTTGGCATTTCCATCCACAGAAAGAGTCATTCACTGCCAGTCAGTCTCGAGTGAGGACATCTAGTGAGTGGCCATCGGATTTCAGTTTTTGTAAAATGACAGACAATTCAATAAATATATTTTTGCTAACTAAACGTTTGACACTTGAATGCACCTCATATACTAGACTCTAAAGCAAATTTAAAATTTAGTCTTTTTATATTACTTATATGAAATGACATCCTGTGTATGTAAATTTAAAGTATGAAATAAACGGAAATGAATAGTGTGTGAAATTGTACCACTAAGAAAATATAAATAATTTTTTGCCCTGAACAAGGCTCTAAAATAATAAACTGCAAAGTCATTTATGTTGCATTATGGTTGTAGAATCGTATTTTAGTTTGTATTGGATGAAAAATATAAATTCAAGCTTTAATTTGTTTTTTACAGGAATGTTGTCATTTGATGACTTCTTGCGCCTGATGACCAGGAAAATGGCTGAGAAGGATTGCAGAGAAGAAATTTTAAAAGCCTTCAAATTGTTTGATGATGATGAAACAGGAAAAATATCCTTTAAGAATCTAAAGCGAGTTGCAAAGGAGCTTGGAGAGAATCTCACAGATGAAGAACTCATGGTACCTATTTACTATATTTATGTTCTACAAAAATTTAGTATATGTAGATATAACAATGTTTAGTGCCAGAGCTGAATGGTGCTGATTATTTTCCTCATTGTTGGTTTTCTAGTATTAGAAGTTTTAGTTCAATAAGGTTGATAGATGCAGTAACTTTTTTGCTGTTTCATTGATCCTACACCTCCTCCAATTGTGTCCATGTACTGGTGGGGTCCTCCAATGAGGCCAGCCTGGCCCCAGTTCCAGATAATGGTTTTTGCAAACAAGCAGCACATTTAAATACGAGGGCTAATCAAAGAGTCTTTGCTCCTATTTTTTTCGGCCAAATGACTAATGTAAAACAAAAACCAATATATACATTCAAAGTAGTGGACTTTTCATGGGCTGGTCCTCATAAAGTTTCCAGCTACTGCTGGCGGCAGTGCTGCTGTCAGTGCATTCAAAATGGGAGGTGTGCCTAACACGTCCATGGCCTATGAGCAATGAAGTGTGATCCGTTTTCTATGGAGGAAGGGATGAATGCCCATTGAAATCCACAGGAAAATGAAGCCAACATATAGGGAAAGGTGTCTTGCTTTGAGAAGTGTGAGATGGTGGTGCTCTGAGTTTGAATATGGCCATGAAAACCTGCATGACAATGAGTGTGTGGGGAGACTGCGTGTATCGGTGACTGATGACAGTATTGCCCACATGAATGTGATGATGAAAGCAGAGCGCCATGTGCACATCAAAGACATTGCTCAGGAGCTCGACATTTCTTTTGGAAGTGCTTTAGACATCATTCATGAGTGCTTAGGGTACAGGAAGGCTTCATGTCAATGAGTTCCTAAGCTGTTGGATGGCATGATGAAAATCAAGCAAATTATTGCTTCTTTAAATCATCTGCAACGATATGCTGAGGAAGGTGACAATTTCCTGGATCGCATTGTTACTGGCGATGAAACGTGGGTACTGCATTACATGCCGAAATCAAAACAGTAGAGTATGGTGTGGAAACATCTGCAGTCTCCTGTGAAAAGAAATTCTGTACTGTGCCATCTGTTCACAAAGTAATGTTAACGGCATTTTGGGATTGCTGTGGACCGCTCATGCTGGATTTCATGCCATGAGGTGTCACCATCAATGCTGACAGATACTGTTCCATACTCACTTCTGTGGACTGTGATCAGAAAGAAGTGCCACGGGAGTCTCGATATTGACAATGTGATCATCCTTCACGACAATGCGAGACCACATGTAGCAAACAAGACCATCAGCAAGCTAAGGAACTTTCACTGGGAGTTTTTAGAATATCCACCATACAGCCTGGATCTTGCCCCTAGTGATTTCCATCTTTTCAGTCCGCTGAAGAAGTTCCCGGCAGGACAATGATTCACTTGCAACAACAAAGTCAAGACAACAGTGCGACAGTGGTTCTGTTGTCAGATGGCTGACTTCTACCGCAGTGGCATTGCAAAATTAGTGCTGCGATGGGACAAATGTCTGAATTGGCTTGGGGACTATGTGGAAAAATAGTGAAAGTTACAAGGAATAACATGTACAAGTTTGGTTGGCTGTATTTATTGTATTTTACCAGAAAAAATAGGGGCAAAGACTTTTGATTTGCACTTGTACATGCATTTGGTGCAGTTATTTATACAATGTGACGCATTGAGCAATGAGAACTCTTATCTTAATATCAGGTGGTGATGATCAGGGAATAAAGCATATATTTGATTTTTCCAATTAAATATACAAATTTATTTTGCTGCACACTTTTTATTATTATAATTATTACATTGTTACAATATTTCTTCACTTTTTTAAACATCTTAAACTAATTTCTATGCCCGAAACCATATGATTTAGTATTTTCTGCACATTACCGAAAATGGCTTCCATCTCTCATGAATGTGTTGACCAAGTGCTGTTTGAAAAATTTCTGAATGTATCTATATCAATAACATTCAGCTCTTGCCTTCCTTATAATTTACCTTTCCTCATTTTGTCAGAATTATCCCGATGTTGTCATGTGCTGTGTATATACAATTTGATGGTCATTTTGGTCATGCCACAAGTAAAATTCATATTTCAAATCTCCCTCTGAACATAGTATGACACAAAACAACTATCAGTTATGTAAACATGATTGAAATATTGAAACAAGGCTAACAATAATGATAATTTCCACAAATTGATAACGGATTAAATAATAAAAAACATTCAATTAATAAGATCAAGCTATCATGAATGATTGTTTGACTTAAGGATTCCTTGAAGCACATTATATTCAATAATTATTATTCATTTATGCTAACAAACTTACTGTTGGAGATTTTAAACACACAAGCCATGTGTGGGCAATGTTTGAGAGGTAGAATCAAAACTGAAAAGTTCAATGCCAGAGCCAGGATTTGAACCACAGACTGTCTGCTCTACGCATGGCTGCTCTAACCATTAAGCTACTGTGACAACTGTCAGTATGACATTGAATTCTCCAACCAATTCATACTTTTCCCGGTAGGCCACAAAGGGAATCTCACATCCGAGATAAATACCCCAAGGGCGACTTACAGTCGTAAGCACTGTATGTCCCAGGATTAAATAACCTTTAGATTGTAATTATTATTTATTTATGCTAACAGATTTACTGCTGATCAAAGGACATAAAGTACTTACAATTATAAGTCACCCTTGGGGTATTTATCTGTAATGTGAGATTCTCTTTGTGATCTACCAGGAAAAATACAAATCGATTGGAGAATTCAGTGTCATACTGGCAAGTTGTCACAGTAGCTTAATGGTTAGACCAGCTACAGGTAAAGCAGAACGTCTGTGGTTCAAATCCTGGCTGTGACATTGAATTTTTCATTTGCAATTCTACCCCTGAAGCATAATATCTACTTCACGTTTAAGTGGAAAGTGCAAAAAGCAAAATATTGATGATCTTAACCTTTTAACCAAATTTCACCAATGAATTTACATTAACACTTACTATAACAAATAAAGGATTACTTAAATTGCCTTTTTATCCTTACGACAAGCTGGAAAACTTTCAGAACTGACTTACCTCACACTAGGATTTTATTGCCTGCTTTTTTCACTCCCTTATGGTACTCACTGATTGCATGTAAGCTAAGTTTAGGAGGATTTTGCAAATCTCATTCAATCTTCAAACTTTAAAACTTCTCCATTATAGTGTTTATTGTAACTAATTTGTTTTATTAATTTTAAAATGTGGTATATTTTCAAATAATTTAAAAGTTTGTGATTTTTATTCTTTTCTCTTCATATTCCTTATTGCTAATGAGTATCATAAACTCAGCTAACAAGTGACAGAAAGTAAATTTTTAAGTTTGTCACCATATAGATATCCATTCAGTACACATTTTTTCAATGCATTAGTTATCTGCAATGTATCTAAAGTATGGTAATGTGATTTTTTCCCATTTCTCATTGTCATATTATAATCGGCGCCAATCAAGAAAGGGATTTACAGTTCATGGCGAGATGGAGGCAATATTGCTGCTTATTGTGACCATGTGGAGAGGGTGTTAGGATTTTTGCATTAAGACAGTTATGCGCTTGGAATGTAGAGCAGGTATTATTTATATTCATATTTGAAGACAGTAGTGAAATAGTGAATCTACATGCAAAGGATAGAACATGTAAGTATATATTAATGTAAAGATTTACATTAGCAAGAGAGACACCTGTGAAATATTGATGCTTATTCTAATGGGAAAATGCCGCCGATATCTGAATTGTTTGCATCATTACTTTGCTACTGGAGTTACCCTCAGAAATGACAAGCTGTTCTATCCTTTCTTCTAAAACTCATTTTCTGATGCTGCGCTTATTACGTCGTTTGTATGAGTAACAACTTCTTCACAGTTTTCAGCTTTTAATGCTCTTAGAGCCTCTTATAGACAACACAGTGAAATCTGTGTTGTTTTGCTCAATGTAACCCTTTACTTTGGCCCAAATTAATTAAATGGGATTATACTAGGAAAGGGGGAAGCCAGACCATCTTGCGACCATGTTCTACAGCAGTGCCATTGACTCTGTAATCCTTTAATTGGTATACAACATAGCTTACCAAACACAATTTTATTTTAATTTAATCTAAAAGGTGAGTCAATTAATAACACTAAACAACACTTACATTTATAATTTTCCAGAACACGTTTCGGAGGCTAATTTTCCTGCATTATCAGCCAGACAATGACTGGGTTTCCATGGCGCGGATGGTGATGCTTCTTCTGATGTTTCCTCAAGGAACTTGCTGAAAATATCTTTCTGGGGAATGTCGAAATTAAATACTCAGTTTCTATTTTTTAAAATGAAGATTTGTTCCCATGTGGACAGCTCTTATTTTCCAGTTATATGTTTGAGGAGTTTCGGTTCTGGCTTTATGTTGTGATTTTTTGTCCAAAAGTGAAAAGCAACTGCTGATTTTTCCAATTGTTTGCTCTTGATGTTCCTAACGTGTTCCTTGGATCTAATTTCTAAATTTCTTTTGATTTTTCCTATGTATACTTCATTACAATCACTGCATTCAATTTGGTATATGCCGGATTTTTTGTCAGGTGGAATAGCATCTTTGATGTTTGAATTCAGCAGGTTTTTTATGGAGTGATGGTTTACTGGTGCTAGCTGAATATTGTGTTCCTTGAACACTTTTTTGAATTTGTCAAAGGCCCATGGATTATATGTGAATTTTTTGAATGTCATTTTTGTTTCTGCTGCTGTGACTGTTGTAGTTGCTTTTAGTAATTGTTTCTTTTCTGCTCGTTTTACTTTTTTATCTACTAATTCCTTGGGGAAGCCTTTTTTTGTGCTATTTCAATTATTTTGTTTTGTATTCTTCTGCTGGAAGAGGGATGTTCACTCGAGTATGCTAGGTTGGTTGCGAAGTTTTTGGACATAGTTAAAATTCATTAACAGAGTAAGACAATTGCAAATGCTTACAACGTACGCACAGATAAACAGACTCAGACACACGTAAATATAAGACAAATAACCACATAAATAGAATGATGCACACAGACTTGTCAGCACACAGGCAACCTAACTGATTGTAAAGCTGGCACTACAGGAAGGCATTGTATATATTGCAGCAAAAGCAGTAAATAAGATACACAGTTTATGTTACTGCTGGATTGCTGGTCAGGCACATACTAATCGCATAATAAATACAGACAACACTGGTTTTGCATGATGACTATAATGATGCATCCATCCCCTCCTGTGCATTTAGACCTTCCCACCACATGGTAAGCAACTGTCTTATCACCTTGTTTGGCACCGAGTATAGTGCTATGTAATTTTAAACAAATTTCTTGCTCATCAAAATTTTGATAATTTCTTCAGTTATTGATATGGACAAGTGAGTGAGTGAGTGAGTGAGTGATTAGGGTTTAAGGGCCCGTCGACAGCTAGGTCATTAGAGCCCCTTGATTTGGACAATGCTTTTCTTTTTCTTCATAGGAAATGATTCAAGAAGCAGACAGAGATGGAGATGGAGAAATTAATCAAGAAGAGTTCTTGAGAATAATGAAGAAAACTAGTTTATATTAGCATTTTCTTTGTCTTAGTATTTATATTTTAAATTACGGTATGTAAAGAAGTGTGTTTTGCAGAAAATGCTGAGTTGTTACGTTTTTTGTTTTGTAATGTACTTTTCAATAATAGTTACCATGATGCTCTTTGAAAAAGTGTAATTTTTTTTCAATTTGCTGTCATTGAAAATGCAGTTGTTTTCTATGGTTAAAGTTAATACACATCAACTAATAGGCTTAAGTCATATGCAAAGACATTGTGTGCTCTCTAGATATTAAGAATTTTAACTTCGTCCATATCAGATTTGTGACATAGAAAAACTGCAATGCAAATTGTAATATTAGGTGCTGAACCTTGTGGCTGATTTCTGGCAATTTGAGCGCACAACAGCTCAGAATGTTGCAATATGTCTGGGTTCTATGTGCACTCAATAAGAATTACTCAAGTGTGTCTATTCGTGTTTCAAATTAAATGAATTGTTACATTCCTCAGTATGCAAATGTGGAAGTGTGAGTGTTCGAATGTAAGAATAAACCATACCGCTGCTTAATAAGTATAATTATGCTGAGTGTTTAGTAACAGAAAAAAGTTTCTTTTTTTGGAGTGGGGGCAATAAAATTTAAAGCTTTTGTACCAGATAAACCAAAAATGTCATAGAAATGCTGTGATTGCTCGTAGTTTTAAGGTTAAACTTGCACTTGCTGAAACCTGGTTTTGTAGCTTCCTTTATGATGGTTAAAACATTTTTTTATATTTAATTTAATTTACCGTCACTTTTCATTCTGATTAAGGCCATGGAGTCTACAATGGCCGAAAGCTCAATGTTCTTAAACCTCACATGGCTGATCACCCGTGAAGCCTTAATTAATAATGTAATTTAATTTAAAAGGTGAGTCAATTAATAACACTAAACAACATTTACATTGGATCCCTATGTTTGGGTGCTGGTTCGGAAGTCAGGTAGGATGGTAAATTAGGAAACGGCGAGGGGCATGCATCTCCAGTAAGTTTAGGAATTGTTCTGGGTACTACAAGAACACTTCCATCATTTCCCGTAGCAGTAAATTGTTTCTCTATATGCTGTTTACAAAAATGTTTAATACATACCACAGCAGCAACACCTGGTTCATAATTATCCTTATGAATAGCATGTACCCACTGCTCTCTCCTGTGTGGATCCTTTGGAAATGAAAACACATACTTTTCTACACTTGTTTTATAGTTTGAGATACAACCCAACACACCACTTCCTAGGCATTTTGTATTAAAAACTACATCAATTCGTAATTCAATTTTTTGCTCTCTCAATTGATTACTGACATGTTGTAAGACACAAGCAACTTCCTAGCATTTCAACAATGCACTGATATATTGCATCCCTGTAATAAACAAGCAGGTGATAAACATGAGCCCTCGATGATGACATCATTAACATAATCTCTCAGCCTACAGGCCTGTATAGATAGAGACGGACTTGGCCCAACCCCCAACCTGGAGGAGTAGGATTCCTATTTGTATCCCCAGAATCAGGGTGACCCAGCTGTACCCCCGGCTATATGCACCTTGATTGCATCCCCGGGATTTTGGCAGCAAAATGTTGCGTGATCAATTTTGTGTTGGTACATATAACAAAACTTGTGTAAAAGCTTTTCTCATTAACTTGTTTATTTCATTCATTCATGTTAACAGTACTAATGTACAATTTGAAGGCAGTAAAAACAAAGGATAAACAGATTATATAAAACAGGTATATAAAAACATGAAGTCACTTTCTTTTTATATTCTATTCCACAACAAATGTGTTTTTCATATTTTATTGATTGTATTGGATGAGGTAATACTGAGAGAGAAGTTAAACTGAGAGCAACAGTATGCAGGTCTTTAACTTTTGAGTAATCTTGAAGTGTGATATCTGACAGATATGTAACAAAGTGTCACTGCACCCTGAACGAATGGACTAATACAAGTATTTTTTTTCTTTTGTTTCAAATACTAACAAGAGAACTCCTTCTGAACTAGCTTCCTAAAATATGCTAAGGGCGGTATAGTTGACACTAATATAATATAAATGTCATGTTACACTTGAAAGAAAAGAGCTTAGCACTAGCACCTTGCAGACAAAATGTTTAGTGTGCAAATGCTTATAATTACATATGGATTGGTATATACCATAGTATAGTACTAATTGCCTAGTTTGCACTTGGAACAAATGGGAAGAAAGCTTCCCTTACAGTTAATATGCATTAAAAAGGCATGTTTGTGGCACAGATATTTGGTTATAGGTAAACTTGTTGTTTTGGCTTCAACAACAGATTATTGTATTATTAAAATAATATTAAGTTGCCAAAGTATGATGAAGTATGGTAACATTGCATGCAATTACATAAATTGAAGGTACTTCACAGCAGCACTGCATCATAGTTACTAAGCAGTTACCTATATACAGGGTGAAAGGTATTTGATGCACCAAATTAAAAGTAGAAATATATATTGATGAGCCGGTAAAATAGTTTTATGCAAGTTCTTTTCCCTGTATTCATATTTTTTGCAAAAAAAAAAAAAAAAAAAAAAAAAAAAACATGTGTTGCACTCACTTGACTTTCTCTACTCTTATACTAACCATTCTTACAAATTCTTATTCCTATATCTTCATGTTAGTTGAGATAAACATTTGCAGAAATTATCTTATTGCTCATTTCCTTGTAGGTGCCACAGGATTATGGGAATACACTAGGCTTTGAGCAATACTCAAATCTTTTAAAGCTTTCAAACACTGTTCTCTTTGCACGCTTAACATATAAAAAATGAACAACGATGTTCCATTTCATGAAAGTTTTAAGTTTTCCGAAACTGACACAAATAACGAGGAATATCTCTGAAATGGTTCACTCTACAAAAAAATGTATTCAGACATAAATTGTGTGTTTTAGGGAGATTTACATTTTTTGTACTCCTGAGGACTAGGGAGTCTTTATTTTTCCAACCTCTCCATTTCTCTAATTTCTCTATAAAATCTTAACCCCTAACATGCTGACCTGTCATGGCATGTATACGTCCTCTGATTGGTAATCAGAGGATATGGTCGGTGAATTTATTTTGATAATTCTCCCGGTCAGGTCGGTGAGACCCGTAAACCAACGACAGGTGTGGTCCTCCAGACATTCTGGGGGTTGTGAGGGAGCGATGTGACCGCCAAAACATAAAAATATGGTGCTCTCTAAAAAGCGGTTACTATTACTGCTATTGCTCTCTTCAATATCATATGTGAAAAATATTGGAGAGCAAGAGGATTAATGACTTCATTGTCAGAAATCCAGCATTAGCTAACAACAAAATTTTTTGTACAGTAAGATTTTGCTTATCTCTTAAGGTGTATGTATGAGTTATTCAAAAGTCATCCACAGTAAACAGGACTACATAGGCTATAGCCTAAAAATTCAAAATATGCATTTTATTTGTTATACAAATATCTTAAAACATATGGCATTTTAATAGAAATCGTTAGAGCTATTTTCAAGAAAATCAAAATTTTCCATGTAAAGGTAGTTTAGGGTGGGGCTGTTTTCTTCAAAATCTTTATGTTGTTTTTCTTGAAAGACATTTAACACTTCAGTTTTTAACTGACTTTTCATTTTTGAGTTATGCTGTCCACAGACTGACAGACACACACTCATACATGGACCTTTTCTAAAAATGCTTTTTTTTTTTTTATTCAGGGGGCCTCAAAACATATTTCTGGTGAAATCTCGACATCAAACTTTTGGGTGGAATACAACACTTTCTCTAGTTTACTAAACGTAGTAGAGAAAGTAAAAAAGTGTTTAAGCTGTTACCTATTTGGCAATACTATGCTTCAGTAATGTCACTGGCCTGTGCTCCTTGGGCATCCTTGGGAAAACAGAAGGTTGCATGTGCACCTCTAATTTAAACAGAGCTTTGCTAATGTCAAAGCATACTACCTATGTGCGCTCATTTTACAAAAGATGTTTGAAGTTTTGTAATGTCGCGTTAACAATGCATACAATTTTAACATTTTTCTTTTCATTTAATTCTTTCATCACCTTTCAATCTTGGTAATTTCTGCTGCATGTGATAATTCACCAATCTCTTTTCCATCTCTCTTTCATGTTAAGTGTGCTAAGAAAGAGACAAAATTTGTTTCTGAAGATACAATTATTAACCTTCATTTAAAATTAGTTTAATAATGAATGTAACACATGCCAGCTTGCACTGCAACCAAGTTGAAAACGAGGTTTAACGTAACATTCTAATGCTAATTTCTGGCTAAATTCCTAGACTTGCAAGAAAAACATATTAGGTGAAATTTGTTCTGAAAATGATGTTTTCATTTCTGCAACAATCAGCTCTTCATTCTTAGCCATTGGCATGCTAAGCTGTTTTAGAACTGGTGTAAAAAGATCCTGTTAATGCTTATGTAGCTTTGTAAGTAGTTTCTAACTGTTTTAGTGACAAATCACTGTAAATTACATTGATGCATGCTCGAAAGCTACTTAAATCTATACAGGGTGGAAGCGAAGTCATTATATTCCTTCTAGTATCCGCTTATAGAAGCACTACAAATAAAAAAGTAGAATGGCCTTTTGTCCTTTAATCAGCTGATTTTGAAAAATTAAATAGTTTTTTTATCCAAATTGGATGCGTAATTCCACAAGAATGTACTAAGATAACACTTTGTTACATATAAGATGCATAGAGTAACTTATTTCTGTCATAGCTTCAGTAGTAATTATGGGAAATCACACAGGGTTACAAAATAATAATTTAAAAAACTGAAGGAATACTCCGAGCTGCTCTTTCAGACTCGATGTAAGTTGACAATGTTGCATTGAGGTTGGTCAGGGAATTGACCTGATTTGTGGAGGTAAACAAGTCGGGTGCTTTTGTTTTCATGTAATGTTTTGGGAGCTAACGCTTGTGATTGGCCTACACTCAAATGTAAACATAGAAGGACAAGGCAGGGTATGAGTTTGTTTTCAAGACCCACCATTACGGTGTTTGTTTATGTACTGAGCTAGGGAAAGTGACCACCCACACAAACTGCAGTGTTGGCAGGTTGTTTTCGACAAAACTAAAATATCTCCGTAGGAAATGGTCAGAGACAGAAATGTATGATACAAAATGTGTTCCAATGTGTTCAATGTTCACAGACTTCTATGGCTACTTGTGAACTTGGTGAATGCAATCTAATGTAATAAAATTATTTATAATGTTGAATATTCCCTTAGCACATGGTGCATCAAGTATCTTCCACCTGTATAGTGGTATTTAAGGCCTACATATCTCAGGCTACCTCTGAAAGTATTAAACAGTTAAGACTTAATATATGTAAATACATAAAAGATATCTGGATTATCCCATTTCATATCTCTGAGTGCTGCCAAGTGTATGGTTTTCCATTTTACTGTTTCCTTGGTGTGACATAAAGTAATGAATTTTGAGAATAGTTTTGAATAGAGATGTATTTTTTTATTATTATTTTTAAGGTTTAACATCCTTTGATCATTTAGGTAATATCAGACGTATGAAATGAGTGAAATGATGCTCAAATGAGCCTGGGTTTCCATATAACGGGTGATCCAAAAGACTCTGAACCGGCTGCGTTAATGTTTTGCCTGTATGCATCCTTGGCACTCGTTGCTGTCTGCCACTGTCATAGAACAGCATGGATGAAACCATACAACATTTTTAAAACTACTTTTAAAGGCTTTACTTACCAATGGTATTAAAGGAGATGCTGAAACTGGCCACTGTCATTGTCAATACATTTGTAGCACCTCTTTAGGAAACTATCCATCACTGGCCATAGTTCATGTTTAGAAATGCTGGTAATTTCCTGAAGGATATTTTGTTTTAATTCTTCCAGGGTGTGTGGGTTTGTCTTATACACTTTATGCTTTAAATTACCCCAGAGATAGAAATCACAGATCACCTGGAAATCTTTCTGCAAATTGCACTTTCACTTGGCGAACCATCTGAGTTAACACATACGAGTCATAAATACACGATGTGCAGTAGAAAACAAATGCTGAGCCATAATACACATTGTCACTAAGTACAGGACAAAATAATAACACTGGAATAACTCAATCACACATTATCATATCAGCTCAATACTGTACTTTTAGAGCAGAAAAAAAGAAGTCAACCATATAACCTTGTATACAGCATCTGTGTTATCGTGTTTCTTAGTGCAGAGTGGAAAAACACTCCACAGCAGTTCAGATATTTTTGGATCTCTCTGTAGCTTAGAATTACCTAACATTCATCTTTCAAGATAAAGGAAAGTCCTGGAAAAAATGTTATCCAGGTAACTTACCCTAACCGAGATTCAAACTCGGGACCTCTTGAATGTGGGGCAGACATGCTACCTCCACACCACAGAGGTGAGCAGTTTTGAATATTGAGAATATGCAAAATCAAACAGAGCTAGGTATATTTTTTTTAATACTGTGAATGAAAAAATGGTGTGTGCATGTGTATCTAATGCTCAGGAGTTAATAACGAAATCATTCTCCTTTTTGCTTCCCAACATTTTAACGTCAGAATTTCGTAAGCTATAAGGAAGGATTTTTTTGGTAAATCTGGAACTGTTGATGAATTATTCAAAATGTTCTTCCATTTTGACTGTTCATTTCAAGTGTTATCTCTTGATTATAATTTGAAGTTATTTTTCTTTTAACAATTCTTTTAATTCATAGGAGAAATTTTGTTTTATCACTAAATTGATTTTAGATCCTTTCTGTGCTAAAATATCAGCCATTTCATTTCCAAAAACACCACAGTGTGCAGGAATCCACTGTAAGACTATATTTTTATGAAGGTTCTGTAATTATTTGATCATATTATAAAAATATGGTGTAGGTATCTGAAAATTTAGAACTTCCTATTTCACAGCATGCTAGTTATTGTAAATATTTAACAATTTGTATGTGCTGTACTGTTAAATATATGAAAAGTGTGACTTTAATAGCATTCAATGCACTTTGTGCTTTTAATATTCAAAGGAACATTTGTTGCTAGAGCCAGTTATGAAAAATGAAGTGAAATGACTGAATGTGTGGATTTGCAAGTAATATTATCACTTAGAAGAAGAAAGTAGATAATTATGGAAAGCTAATGTATGTCTTTGTTATGCAACTCTGTTCTAGTCAGAATTAAAGTGTTAAGTCTGTATTAATTAAGAAAAAGTAATTTGTTAAATAGTAAGAATATTCAGCTACATTCCAACACTTTTACTTTTATTTTTGGGTAGAAATGTTCCAATGTGGCAGAAACAATTTGTGGAATGGTATACAACCATCCATACAAATTTATCTTCTATTTATAATAGTGTCTGTTTCTCTTTTTTTCTGTAAGACTTCAAGTCTTTAAATAAGTATTAATTTTATCAGCTATGAAAAGAATTGTGCTAGAAATATGTTTTGAAAATCAGTTACATATGCTTTAAAATACCAGCACAAATTCAAAGCTTTATATTGTAATGGCCTTTATTTGTATTGATGTAAGGAAATCAAGGAAAATATATGTCATATATTCTTATAACTGAGGTTGAAGTTCTCATAAGTGCACATTATCTTATGATGTACATGAAATGATCAAATACCTCTGTGTGATTTGAGTTCTCTAATTTGTTGTTGTTGTTGTTAGCTGACAATGAAGTCATTAATCCTCTTGCTCTCCAATATTTTTCACTGATGGATGGAGCATTAGAAGTGGCCTGGCATATTTGAAGGTGGTCTCGATCCATTTCCTCTTGCAGATCACATAGAGGACAGAGTGGTGAAGAATATATCCCAATTCTGTTTAAATGTTTTGCCAGACAATCATGTCCTGTAATCAACCTGAAGGTTGCAACTGCTGTTTTTCGAGGATACTCAGGAATTACTGTTTGAATGTTTGGTAGTTCCCATCTTTTATTTTTTGATTTTTCATAGTAATATTTTTCAATAATTTTTTTGAATTCAGAGTTGACTAATCTTTTAGCTGCATAAAATGGTAGATTAACTATTGATTTCTGCACATTGCCGGTACCCTTTTTTGCAAGAA
This sequence comes from Tenodera sinensis, assembly GCA_030765045.1. NCBI lineage: Eukaryota > Metazoa > Arthropoda > Insecta > Mantodea > Mantidae > Tenodera > Tenodera sinensis. Next base: position 143,405,870 of record CM060967.1, on the reverse strand, counting down.
AATCAGCTTTCTCATTACCACTCAGTCCACAGTGAGCTGGTATCCATTGGAAGACTAATTTTAAGACTTACTAAATCTTACTTTATTTATGGAGTATTTTGAAGGTACAGAAAAAATCAAATTCATTTTCCTCAAGATTTATGTATAATGCTACTTAGGACATGTTGAATCTTGCCATTTAAAAACCATTTTAAGGGATTTATTTATTACATTTTAGTATCAAGTGCAAACTGAACCAAGTTTGAACTTAACAATATTCTGGAGTTCAAAAGAATGTTGGGACAAATGCCAACTAACAAATTCTACCTTCTTAATTACTATAATTTTCCTGTTTTCAAACCGTTTTGAATTGTATATATTAATGGAGGAGAAGAAAGTGAGTAAAAGTAACTCAGTTACTATAAAGAGTGTTGAGTAGTCAGAAGCTTTCTCTGTCAGCCCATATTGCATGTTCTGCAACTGCTGATTTGTCTGTCTGGGATCTGATACTTAAGCACGGTGGGTAAATGCCTTCAACAAAGGATGCCAAGATGTGGCAGACAATATGACCAGGTTGTCCTAGCGTCAGTGAAGATGTGCATGCTTTTACAGTGTTAGTGGATACTGATTGATGTCATATTAGTATAAGCTAGCCCAAGATACCAGGTTAGCACATATAACTGTGCTTCACATTCTGAAGGAATATCTGGGCATGAGAAAAATTGAAATGGTTATGATGCAATGTTGCTTGGCCACATACAGTGCAAGCTGTGGCTGATTTGTTTAGTCTATGGAGCTGGGAAGTGCTTTGTCACTTTGACTTGACTGTGAAGATGAAGGAACCACTTCGTGGCATTTTCCTCAGAACTGTTGGAGATTTGTCAGGCAGTAGACTGCTCCATTCAAACTATCAAAAGAATGGCGCTGCTGAGAGAATTCTATGGCTTCCACATTGCTGGCAACAGATTATATGCAACACAGGTGATTGCTTTGAATGACAGTAAGCTTTACTTTAAAGCTTTCGTAACATGCATCTCTTTTGTATCAGTTGTAAATAAATAGATGCCACTATTAAAGTTCCAACCCTCTTATTTTGTGACTTGGCTGGTTTTGATATTAGATGACTCAAGTATGTTCCAATTATTTGTATAACCATCAAAAGATTTTAGTACAATAACAATCAGTAAATCTAAGATTCATAACCTTGTACCCTAATATGTTACATCAAAAGAACAGTTCTGTGCTAATTAGAGAAAAGTGATTAATAAGACAACATTCCAGTCAGTTTATTTGTTCCCGTAGAAAACCTACAAGACATTACCAGAAATATTAATAGCAAATTATTTAAAAGATATGTGTATAAGTGTATAATTACAAAATACATCAGTTATTAAATTCATCAACTGAATAGCATGCCTCATCAACTAGATGTGCACATATCTGTATCCTCAATGAAAGGATGACAAATTCTCTTGGAGCATATAGTACATAGTGGAGCTGAAATTGCTTGGTAAAACGTTGGAAGGCTTAAGACTGAAATTAAAATGAAATCATGATTAATTAACTTGACATGTCAAAGCACAGCCTTATTTACTTTAATTTATGGCATTACTAAGACACTGGAATTAGGAACTAGAGTGCCTAAATGGCCAGTATTCAATGTCAACAAACACCCCCTACCTCACTGATTGCCTACATGTTGTGTTGGCTCTGTTTACGTTATACAGATTAGTTGTGAAATGCAGCTAACACTCACACATACATACAGAAAGTACAGACAAAAGTGTGTATTGTAAAAATCTGATGTGTTGTACTCACATGACTTTCTCTACCCTTATACTTATATTTGCAGGAGATCTCCTGTTTTTTTATGCATTTTCCATTTTTAAACACTATTTTCCTTAACATCATGTAATTCACTGTTCCAAAAAAGATTTTCAGGCAGGGTATTTCCCTTGTGTATAAAAACAAAAGATTAATATAATCATCTGCATACATAAACAGAGCACCACATCTGTTTCTGCATTGCGAACTATCCTAGACTGCTAAAGTAAATCTGAATATTTGAATTCCACTGAAATAGATATAGTTGAATACAGGGATCCAAATTAATTTCTTCCTGTAGAAAACATGTATTTTGGTGCCAAAGTCCAAATATCTCTGACAAAATCATTCCTGCCCAGCAAATATATACAAGTTTTCAAATTACACTATGTTGATTTTTACATGCAGTCAGTTTACAACATACTAAGCTGACAAGTGATACTTTTCTTAAAATGTTGGAAGTGTTAAAACCAGCTAAAATCCAAACCGTTCAGTCAATTGTACCACTTGCTTCTTGGTTTCCTAATTTGGTGAAAGCAGTGGCTGGGTGGCAAGCCTTGGCCCTTCATGGGCTGTTGCTCTGGGATTTACTTTACTAGCAGAAATCCAATAAATAGATACAGAATGGAGGCTATTGCGCAATACTGACATTGCATGTGGCAGGAACTCTACAGCACAAGATATTTTGAATAAATATATCAGCAGCAGCATCATCAATCATCACCATCATCACTAATAATAGTCATAATAGTAATAATAACAACAATAATATCTTCTGCCTTTATTCGTCAAACATGGCAACACTGCTTTCAGTCTCTTATTCCTCTATCTTCTTTGTGTAAATTGAGATAAACATTTGCACAAATTATCTTATTGCTTATTTTCTTGTGGGTGCAAGGGGAATATGGGAATACAGTAGGCTTTAGTGATAGTCAACTCTTTTAAAACTTTCAAATTCCGTTCTCTTTGCACGGTTAACATACAAAAAGTGAATAGGGACGTTCCATTTGACAGAAGCATAAGTTCTCCAAAACTTACACAAATAACAAGGAATATCTCCACAATGGTTTACTCTACAAAAAAAAGTATTTAGACATAAATTGTGTGCTTTAGTAAGATCTGCATTTTTTGTATAGTAAGATTTGGTCTATCTCTCACGGTTTACCAGTTACACAAAAGTCATCCAGAGTGAATAGCCAGAAAGTTCAAGATATACATTTCATTTGTCATAAAAATATCTCAAACATATGGCATTTTAATCAAAATCGTTAGTCATTTTCAAGAAAATAGAAATGTTTGAAAAATGTTACATATAAAGGGTAGTTTAGGGCGAAGCAATTTTATTCAAAGTCTACGTGTCGCATCCTTGAAAGTCATTAAACTTAAATACAAACTTTGGATTTTAAGTGACTTTTCGTTTGTGAGTTGTGCCGTCCACAGACTGACAGTGGCTTTCCCACTTTTCTTGCTTAACTGCTACCATTTGCTGTCACTTTATCAGTATTCACATGCTAGGCCATGCATCAGATAATTTTCCTTTACCCCACTTAATATGGCGTAGCGGAGGAAAGTGAACATCTTTTTGTAGAAGTGTACTGGAAATGGACCGGTGGGGTAGGTTTGCAGTTGAATACACTTTAAAATGCTTTTGCTTGAATATATTTAAATTATAATGAATTACAAGTTAACTAAAAGATCCAACTAATTAAGAAACATTAACTTGATATAGATATATTTTATAACAATGTGATGTGAAGTATGAACAAAATAGGAATGTGTGAAAGAATTAAAGAACAGTATTCAAAATTGGGCAAACAATTATAAAACTATTTAAGAAATGACCTATTCCATTTGACCATACACTACTTCCATTGGACTATACTGCGGGCAGTGGAGATAGCTCACGAAACCACATTGGTGTAAACAAAGCTAACCCACATGACCCTTTCGACTTTGGATACCAGTCTTTCATAGGAAAGGTTCACTTGGGCCTTTCAGGCTCGTACACCAAACATGATCAAATATCACATTAACCCTAACCTAAAATGTCCCTAAAACCAGAATAAACATTTACATACATAATATGAAAATCATAGTTAAATGTCCGTGGTGTGCTAGGGAAATGGAATCCTTTCCTTAAACCTCGGCGCCGTAAATGCCTTACAAAGCTTTTCTCCACGGGCGGTCCGGTAAATTCTAAAAGCGGAGCAAATAGATGGTTTCGATGGGCCCGTCGTTTAGTTCCTTGCTGAGTATTCCGGGGACAATGAGCGTGCTTGGAATAGCACGCCTCTCGATGTGGCGACGGTGAATCGGGGCAGCTACTACGCCGGAAACTGATGACTGCGTGAGGCGATTGCCTCTCAACAAGCAATATCATGAACTATGAGCCTAATATGTCTGGCGGTAAATGTTGCAGAAAATAACTTTGACGGTGAGCACCTCTGTTTCGTAGTTACAGCTATTTAGAACTGAAGTAACTCGGCAAACATTTCCGATAAACTGATGTTGTCGAACAGAGTTACTGCGGCCAACTCGGCCCGATGAGGACTGAAGAGATTCAGATTCAGATTTGTTTATTGGTAACTTCAACTTCAACTTATTTTATTAACTAAGATATTTGCCTGGTGCCGGTACAAAGGGGCCCTGCTTACAGGCTCAAATTTACATTATTTACAATTTACAGTTTTGAATGAGCACTCTGGTTTGCTTGTTCACAAGAAAAACCCATACGGTGAGCAGCTTTAGCTCACCGAGAACAGTTTTATGGTGTATATTCAGTGTTTTTGGTCGTCCTTTTTTTTTTTTTTTTTTTTTTTTTTGATCGTTTTTGTTTGTTTATGTACACTGATCCACACGCTCACTCACTCCTGGGCATACCACACATATGTCCCATCACACTCACACACACACACACGCTCGTATATACATATTTACACACACTACACTATATACACTTCACTTATTTACAGTTTTTTCTTTTCCGCAGTTTTCCTGTGCGGACCAGGTTGCAGCTCCTGACTGGTTCCCTGGGATGCAGGCCTCTGAGGTAGCGTGTGTGCGGCCTAGGGCCCCTCTTTGCGTGGACGCACATCAGTCGGTGAGCCGAACGACGCCTGAAACATCTTAATTCTGGCGTGTTTCCGATGCTTCGGCTCACCTTTGCCAATATTGGCAATGACGTAATTGTCATGGTTTCTGATGCGCGCCCACGCGACAGTGGCTCTTTTCGCTATTGCCTAGGGAATGGATAGGATCTGGGTTTCCTGGTGAAGGGTTCGGTTAGTGGTGAGGATGGGAGCAGAGAGGATTTTCCGGAGGGAGAGGTTTTGGAGGGTTTGGATAGTCTTCAGGGCGGTTTTTGAGGCGTTTGCCCAGGCCACACACGCGTATAGAACCACCGAAAGGATGAAAGCTTTACACAGGACGAGTTTGGACTTCAATTGCAGCTGTTTGCTGCGAAAGATGGGGGCGCATAACTTTAGCCGCTGTCTGCCTTTGTTGGCGCTATTTTTTATGTGGGTGGACCAGCACATTGTGCGGTCCAAGGTAACCCCTAGGTATTTAACTTGCCGACGACAGTGCAATATCTGACCACCGACCGTTAGGTCCATTGCCAAAGTGTGATGCCGCTTAGAGAAATGAATCAGCTGGCATTTGTTGGGATTAATTTTGATTTTCCAGTCATGTTGCCATGAAAGGAAGTTGTGAACATAACGTTGCATTTCTGCAACGCCGAAACGAGGGTTTCTATGGTGGTTGTATATTGCAGTGTCGTCGGCGTACATGGTGACCTTACATCTGGCGTCCACTGGGAAATCGTTGGTGAATAATATGTACAAAAAGGGTGACATGATTGCCCCTTGTAGGACGCCAGCCCGCATCACTCTCTCCCGTGAGGAGGAGCGGCCCACTTGGATGTAAAATTTTCGTTTTTCTAAAAAATTGTGCAGCAAATATAGATAATTTTGAAGAGCCGGGAAATTGTGGTGCAGTTTGTAAATAAGGCCATTGTGCCAGCACCGGTCGAATGCGGCTTCTACGTCCAGAAATAGCGCCAACATTGAAGCCCCATTGTTAAATTGCTCTGTTACGTCATCAGTTAGTCTGAGAAGCTGTAAATCAGTAGAATGTCCTTTTCGAAAACCAAACTGTGAATTTGAGAGTTCATGAGATTCCGAAACTTGTTTTTGAAGTCGAAAAAGTATGTTTTTCGAGCAATTTACCAATAGTAGACAAAAGACTAATGGGGCGGTAGTTTTGGGGTTGCCTGGTGCTTTTCCCTTGCTTTGGGAGCATAATTACCTTGGCTCGTTTCCAGGTAGAGGGGAAATAGCCTTGCTGCAGACAGGCGTTAAATATTTTAGTCAGTTGCACCAGGGCTTTTCTCGGAAGATGCTTAAGTTCCTCATTAGTCACTTTGTCTGGGCCGGCAGCTTTCCCATTAGTTAATTTCCTAATGAGCTTGTAAACTTCCTGCGGTGTTATGATGGGTAGTTGTTGCTCTTACTTCTGCGCCACCCAGGTTTGTACCCATGTCTGTACCTCCCGTTCTATATCACGGTTGGTAACTGGGTTTTCGCTGAATCTATCTTCAAGACAGTCAGCGAAGACCTCGGCTTTCTCCTCTTCGGAGAAGTGCAGGCCGCCATGAGTGTGCAGCGCCTCAGTTGCGGAGTTGACGTTCGTGGAGACTTTAAATGCCTTTAATAATTTCCACAAGGAAGAGTCCGAATGGGTGGTACTCAGCATTTTGTTTTCCCACTGTTCAGTTTTGTTGATTTTAATTTGATGCCGAATGATGTTGCGTAGCCATTTTGCTAGCACTTTATATTCAGGCTGACGGGTGTACCGCCATAGTCTTGTCAAACGTCGTCTCCGCGCAATGAGTTGCTCTACCTCGGGGTACGTGCAAAAACCGGGTGGTCTTGTGGTGTAAGTGGTAGCGCTTCTCTTTGCCGTGTGTAGCGAGGCAGTGAAGTTTTCAATGGCGACATCTATGTCTGCCTCGCTATAGTATGACAGCCTGGGTTGCGACATCCTGTGCATTTCCGTGGTGAACTTATTCCAGTCGGTCTCAGCTCTCCTTCGAGGCCCAGAGGCACCGGCTGGAATGCCACCCTATATATCGAAATGCACGGGAAGGTGGTCAGAGTCCAGGCTGTGATACACTGTAAAGTTAAAGGTGTCGCATTTTTTGTTAGTACGAAGCCCAAAATTTCGGGGTCAAAGTGCCCCGATCTGTGCCAAAATGTAGGATCTGGGGGAAGGTGTACCTCTAAGTCGTCATTATCTGTTATAAGTTCAACCAGGAGATTTCCAGCCGCGTTTGCCCGGCGTGAAAACCACCAGGGGTGCCGAGCGTTGAAATCTCCTGCAATTATAACGTGCTCCTCTAAAGCGAGGATTTGTTCGAGGTCACGTATGAAACCTAAGGAGTTGGGGGGCCGATAAAGTGCTACCAGCATCACCGTTTGATTATTTACACGGGTTTGAAGTGCTGTGCACTCTAACGCTGCCATTGCAGGTAGCGTAACAGAAGCATGAGCAACAGTGTTTCTGTGCAAAATAGCAGTCCCTCCCCCCTGTCTGCCAATTCTGTCGTTCCGGAAGATTTGGTACCCCTGGAGCTTAAAAGTGTGCTTTTGCTGTAATTTTGTTTCGCAAATGAATGCGACATCAATTTTGTTACGCCGCAGGTAGTTTTCAAGTTCGTGTTGCTTCCTGTGGATGCCATCTGCATTCCACAGGAGTGCGCGAGTTAAAGTTATGCCTCCCCTTGAAGTTGCCATTTACTCGAAGAGAGTGGTGACTAAGCATATGATGGCTTCCAGCTTCTCCATGGTATTGTTGCAGCTTTTTAATCTTGCGATTATGGGCCGCAACTTTGGTAATAGTACTGGGAGGTTTAAATCCTTGAAGAGGCTGAAAATTTCTTTCAAACCTCCCAGGTCACTGGTGGGTGCCTCTGAGGGCTGGGGCTGTGGAGGGGGACCATTCGGTGGTTGCTCGGTGCATTTATCCCTCCGGCGGCTCCTGCAAAAGAGGTGCCTTTTTTGACTAGGGCCGGGTTGAGGATGGGGCGTGGCCCTGGTTGAGTACCAGGAGAGTTCCTGGCTGCGGCGGCCAGTTGGCGGCGATGACGTTCCATTTTAAAGGTCTCGCACCCCCTGTAGCTGGCAGGATGCGCCTCCCCACAGTTCACACAGTGGGGTACAGCGTCCTCCTTGGCCCTTTTAGGGCAGTCAGCTAGGCGGTGGAGGTCACCGCAAAGGACACACCGGGAGGTCATGTGACACATTTTGAATGTATGGCCTAGTTGTTGACAGTTAAAGCATTCTGTTATGTTTTGGAAGGTTTCTAAGACCTCCACGGTGACCATCATATGGCACACTTCTCTTTCCTGTACAAGTTTCTGATTTCCGGTAGTTCTATCAAGGCTTACCTGATAATTTGGAAGAGGCCTGCCGCGGGACACCATTTGTCGTACCTGAACGCCGGTGTAACCCTTCTGCTCCAGGTCCTCCTGTATGTAGTCTACCTGCAGATCTGCAGGCAGGCGTTTAATCACAAAACGAAGGGGCTGGCCGCTTCTCGGCGTGAAGCTGTAGCTTTCTACACCGGCGTTCGTTAGGAGCTGCATGGTTGGAATGGCGTCCTGCTTCCTCTGGAGGAAGAGCTTCAGGCAGTCCCTCATCGTTTGAATTTTGTATGTTCCGTTCGGAGTATTTGGAGGACCTTCACTGCTTGTTTGGCATCGCGAATTATGATCCTTGGCGGCTTTTGGTTCTCTTGTGTTGCTGTGGTCGTTGGGGCTGTTGGTGTGGCTGCTGAGGTGGAGGGGACTGGGTTTGAGGGTGGAGGAGGGGGGCGGATTTTTGTTGGCGGTTTATGCTGGATTATGCTTTTTGGTTTGGGTTTGGGAAGTTGTGGCTAAGGGTCGTGTGTAGTTGTTGGCAGTGAAAGGTCCTCTGTGACCTCGCGTTCTGCTGTTTGTAGTACTGAAAAAGAGTTCTTCAGGGTGAGGGGATGTAGCGGTGTGGACTGCCTCGGGAGCCTCTTGTTCACTGCGTGTTGGCCGAGGCGTTCACTGTCCGAAACACTCTCCCGGCCATTGTCAATGGGAGCGCTTTTTTCTGTATGAGGCAGCCTTCCACCCCTCTTTCATCCTTACCAGCTCTCTTTTCTTCACTGCGTAGTCTTTGTAGCAGAACACGAGGTCCTGCGTAAACTTATGCAATTTGTCAAAGTCGGCATTTAGGTTTGCAAGAATATTTGTCTATAAGTTAATTTTTGACTTAATGTCGTCGACTTCTTTCTGCAGCTTCTGTAGGGATTTTGCCCTACGCTCTTCCTTCATTGTCTGTTTCAAATGTCGAAACGGCGGCCAGTGATGCCGCGGTGGGATGGACTGGTGGCGCTCCAGCCGGGCTGCCCAAGTTCATAAGTAGTGGTGCTAGCGCACCGCTCTCGTCCAGTTCGTTGCCGGCCGTCCGATGTGTTAACCAACGCCAGACAGCCAGACAGCCAGACAGCCAGACAGCCAGACAGCTAGACAGCCAAACAGCCAGACCGCCAGACAGCCAGACAGTCAGACAGCCAGACAGACAGCCAGACAGCCAGCCAGACAGCCAGACAGCCAGACAGCCAGCAAGACAGCCACACAGCCAGACAGCCACACAGCCAGCCAGACAGGCAGACAGCCAGACAGCCAGCCAGACAGCCAGCCATACAGCCAGACAGCCAGACAGACAGCCAGCCAGACAGCCAGCCAGACAGCCAGACAGACAGACAGTCAGACAGCCAGACAGCCAGAAAGACAGCCAGACAGCCAGACAGACAGCCAGACAGCCAGACAGCCAGCCAGGCTGACAGCCACACAGACAGCCAGACAGACAGCCAGACAGACAGCCAGACAGATAGACACACAGCCAGACAGCCAGACAGACAGCCAGAGAGCCAGACAGCCAGACAGCCAGACAACCTGACAGACAGACAGCCAGACAGACAGCCAGACAGCCAGACAGACAGACAGCCAGACAGCCAGCCAGACAGCCAGACAGCCAGACAGACAGCCAGACAGCCAGACAGCCAGACAGCCAGACAGACAGCCAGACAGACAGCCAGACAGTGAGACAGCGAGACAGCCAGACAGACAGCCAGACAGCCAGACAGACAGCCAGACAGCCACACAGCCAGACTGCCAGACAGACAGCCAGACAGCCAGCCAGACAGACAGCCAGACAGCCAGCCAGACAGCCAGACAGCCAGACAGCCAGACAGGCAGCCAGACAGCCAGACAGCCAGACAGACAGCCAGACAGCCAGACAGCCAGACAGCCAGACTCCCAGACAGACAGCCAGACAGCCAGCCAGGCACCCAGACAGCCAGACAGCCAGAGAGCGAGACAGCCAGACAGCCAGCCAGACAGCCAGACAGCCAGCCAGACAGCCAGACAGACAGCCAGACAGCCAGCCAGACAGCCACACAGCCAGCCAGACAGCCAGACAGACAGCCAGAAAGACAGGCTGACAGACAGCCAGCCAGACAGACAGACAGACAGACAGCCAGACAGCCAAACAGACAGCCAGACAGCCAGACAGACAGCCAAACAGACAGCCAGACAGCCAGACAGACAGCCAGGCAGACAGCCAGACAGCCAGACAGCCAGACAGACAGCCAGACAGCCAGACAGCCAGACAGACAGCCAGACAGCCAGACAGCCACACAGCCAGACTGCCAGAAAGACAGCCAGACAGCCAGCCAGACAGACAGCCAGACAGCCAGCCAGACAGCCAGACAGCCAGACAGGCAGCCAGAAAGCCAGACAGCCAGACAGACAGCCAGACAGCCAGACAGCCAGCCAGACAGCCAGACAGCCAGACAGCCAGACAGCCAGACAGACAGCCAGACAGCCAGCCAGGCACCCAGACAGCCAGACAGCCAGAGAGCGAGACAGCCAGACAGCCAGACAGCCAGCCAGACAGCCAGACAGCCAGCCAGACAGCCAGACAGCCAGACAGACACCCAGACAGCCAGCCAGACAGCCAGAGAGCCAGAGAGCCAGACAGACAGCCAGACAGCCAGACAGACAGCCAGACAGCCAGACAGACAGCCAGACAGCCAGACGGAAAGCCAGACAGCCAGACAGACAGCCAGACAGCCAGACAGACAGACACACAGCCAGACAGCCAGAAGGACAGCCAGAGAGCCAGACAGCCAGACAACCAGACAGACAGCCAGACAGACAGCCAGACAGCCCGACAGCAAGACAGACAGTCAGACAGCCAGACAGCCAGACAGCCAGACGGCCAGACAGCCAGACAGACAGCCAGACAGCCAGACAGATAGACAGACAGCCAGACAGTCAGACAGCCAGACAGCGAGACAGCCAGACAGACAGCAAGACAGACAGCCAGACAGACAGCCAGACAGCCAGACAGCCACACAGCCAGACAGCCAGCCAGACAGCCAGCCAGACAGCCAGCCAGACAGAATGCCAGACAGCCAGACAGCCAGCCAGACAGACAGCCAGACAGCCAGACAGACAGCCAGACAGACAGACACACAGCCAGACAGCCAGAAGGACAGCCAGAGAGCCAGACAACCAGACAGACAGCCAGACAGACAGCCAGACAGCCCGACAGCCAGTCAGACAGCCAGACAGACAGACAGAAACCAAGACAGCCAGACAAACAGCCAGAGAGCCAGACAGACAGCCAGACAGACAGCCAGACAGACAGACAGCCAGACAGCCAGACAGACAGACAGCCAGACAGCGAGACAGCCGGACAGACAGCCAGACAGACAGCAAGACAGCCAGACAGCCAGACAGACAGCCATACAGCCAGACAGCCACACAGCCAGACAGGCAGACAGCCAGCCAGACTGACAGCCAACCAGCCAGACAGCCAGACAGCCAGACAGACAGCCAGACAGCCAGCCAGACAGCCAGACAGCCAGACAGACAGCCAGACAGCCAGACAGCCAGCAAGACAGCCAGACAGCCAGCCAGACAGCCAGACAGCCAGACAGACAGCCAGCCAGACAGCCAGACAGACAGCCAGCCAGACAGACAGACAGACAGCCACACAGCCAGACAGCCATACAGCCAGACAGCCAGCCAGGCAGACAGCCAGACAGACAGCCAGACAGACAGCCAGACAGACAGCCAGACAGATACACACAGCCAGACAGCCAGACAGACAGCCAGAGAGCCAGACAGCCAGACAGCCAGACAGCCAGACAACCAGACAGACAGCCAGACAGACAGACAGACAGCCAGACAACCAGACAGACAGGCAGACAGACAGCCAGACATACAGCCCGACAGCCAGACAGACAGTCAGACAGACAGACAGCCAGACAAACAGCCAGACAGCCAGACAGACAGCCAGACAGACAGCCAGACAGACAGCCAGACAACCAGACAGACAGCCAGACAGCCAGACAGCGAGACAGCCCGACAGCCAGACAGACAGCCAGACAGCCAGACAGACAGCAAGACAGACAGCCAGACAGCCAGACAGCCACACAGCCAGACAGCCAGACAGACAGCCAGGCAGCCAGCCAGACCGACAGCCAGACAGCCAGACAGCCAGACAGCCAGACAGGCAGCCAGACAGCCAGACAGCCAGACAGCCAGACAGAGAGCCAGACAGCCAGACAGCCAGCCAGACAGACAGCCAGACAGCCAGACAGCCAGCAAGACAGCCAGACAGCCAGCCAGACAGCCAGACAGCCAGACAGACAGCCAGCCAGACAGCCAGACAGACAGCCAGCCAGACAGACAGACAGCCAGACAGACAGCCAGACAGCCATACAGCCAGACAGCCAGCCAGGCAGACAGCCAGACAGACAGCCAGACAGACAGCCAGACAGACAGCCTGACAGATACACACAGCCAGACAGCCAGATAGACAGCCAGAGAGCCAGACAGCCAGACAGCCAGACAACCAGACAGACAGCCAGACAGACAGACAGCCAGACAGCCAGACAACCAGACAGACAGGCAGACAGACAGCCAGACAGACAGCCCGACAGCCAGACAGACAGTCAGACAGACAGACAGACAGCCAGACAAACAGCCAGACAGCAAGACAGACAGCCAGACAGACAGCCAGACAGCCAGACAGACAGCCAGACAACCAGACAGACAGCCAGACAGACAGCTAGACAGCGAGACAGCCCGACAGCCAGACAGACAGCCAGACAGCCAGACAGCCAGAGAGACAGCAAGACAGACAGCCAGACAGCCAGACAGCCATACAGCCACACAGCCAGACAGCCAGACAGACAGCCAGGCAGCCAGCCAGACCGACAGCCAGACAGGCAGCCAGACAGCCAGACAGCCAGACAGAGAGCCAGACAGCCAGACAGCCAGCCAGACAGACAGACAGCCAGACAGCCAGACAGCCAGCAAGGCACCCAGACAGCCAGAGAGCCAGACAGCCAGACAGCCAGACAGCCAGCCAGACAGCCAGACAGCCAGACAGCAAGACAGCCAGCCAGACAGCCAGACAGCAAGCCAGACAGCCAGACAGACGGCCAGACAGCCAGCCAGACAGCCAGACCGCCAGACAGCCAGACAGCCAGACAGACAGCCAGCCAGACAGCCAGACAGCCGACAGACAGCCAGACAGCCAGCCAGACAGCCAGACAGACAGCCAGCCAGACAGCCAGCGAGACAGCCAGACAGCCAGACAGACAGCCAGACAGCCAGACAGCCAGCCAGACAGCCAGACAGAGAGCCAGACAGCCAGAAGACAGACAGACGACCAGACAGACAGCCAGAGGGACAGCCAGACAGCAAGCAGCCAGACAGCCAGACAGCCAGACAGACAGACAGACAGCCAGACAGCCAGACAGACAGCCAGAGAGCCAGACAGACAGCCAGCCAGCCAGACAGACAGCCAGACAGACAGACAGACAGCCAGACAGCCAGCCAGACAACCAGACAGCCAGACAGCCAGACAGCCAGACAGACATCCAGACAGCCAGACAGACAGCCAGACAGCCAGACAGCCAGCCAGACAGACAGCCAGACAGCCAGACAGACAGCCAGACAGCCAGACAGCCAGACAGACAGCCAGACAGCCAGTCAGACAGCCAGACAGACAGACAGCCAGACAGACAGCCAGACAGCCAGAAAGACAGCCAGACAAGCAGAAAGCCAGAGAGACAGCCAGACACCAAGCAGCCAGACAGACAGACAGCCAGACAGACAGACAAACACACAGACAGCCAGAAAGCCAGACAGCCAGCCAGACAGACAGCCAGACAGACAGACAGCCAGACAGACAGACAGAGAGCCAGACAGCCAGCCAGACAGCCAGACAGCCAGCCAGACAGCCAGACAGACAGCCAGACAGACAGACAGCCAGACAGACAGCCAGACAGACAGACAGCCAGACAGACAGCCAGAGAGCCAGACAGGCAGACAGCCAGACAACCAGACAGACAGCCAGACAGACAGCCAGACAGACAGCCAGACAGACAGACAGCCAGACAGGCAGCCAGACAGCCAGACAGTCAGCCAGACAGACACCCAGACAGACAGACAGCCAGACACACAGCCAGACAGACAGCCAGACAGCCAGACAGGCAGCCAGACAGAAAGCCAGACAGAAATCCAGAAAGCCAGACCGCCAGACAGACAGCCAGACAGCCAGACAGACAGCCAGCCAGACAGCCAGACAGCCGACAGACAGCCAGACAGCCAGCCAGACAGCCAGACAGACAGCCAGCCAGACAGCCAGCGAGACAGCCAGACAGCCAGACAGACAGCCAGACAGACAGCCAGACAGCCAGACAGCCAGCCAGACCGCCAGACAGAGAGCCAGACAGCCAGAAAGACACACAGACGACCAGACAGACAGCCAGACAGCCAGAGGGACAGCCAGACAGCAAGCAGCCAGACAGCCAGACAGCCAGACAGACAGCCAGACAGCCAGACAGACAGCCAGAGAGCCAGACAGCCAGCCAGACAGACAGCCAGACAGCCAGACAGACTGCCAGACAGCCAGACAGCCAGCCAGACAGCCAGAGAGCCAGACAGCCAGGCAGACAGCCAGCCAGACAGCCAGACAGACAGCCAGCCAGACAGCCAGACAGACAGACAGCCAGACAGACAGACAGCCAGACAGCCAGACAGCCAGACAGACAGCCAGACAGCAAGACAGACAGCCAGACAGCCAGACAGCCAGACAGCCAGGCAGCCAGACAGCCAGACATCCAGCCAGACAGCCAGACAGCCAGACAGACAGACAGACAGCCAGACAGACAGCCAGACAGACAGACAGACAGACAGACAGACAGACAGAGAGCCAGACAGCCACACAGACAGCCAGAAAGACAGCCTGACAGACAACCAGCCAGACAGACAGACAGGCAGCCAGACAGCCAGACAGACAGCCAGATAGCCAGAAAGCCAAACAGCCAGTCAGACAGCCAGACAGACAGACAGCCAGACAGCCAGACAGCCAGCAAGAGAGCCAGACAGCCAGCCAGACAGTCAGACAGACAGGCAGCCAGACAGCCAGCCAGACAGCCAGACAGCCAGCCAGACAGCCAGCCAGACAGCCAGCCAGACAGCCAGACAGCCAGACAGTCAGAAGGACAGCCAGAGAGCCAGAGAGCCAGACATACAGACAGACAGACAGCCAGACAGACAGCCAGAAAGCCAGACAGCCAGCCAGACAGCCAGACAGACAGCCAGACAGACAGCCAGACAGCCAGACAGACAGCCAGACAGTCAGACAGCCAGCCAGACAGCCAGACAGACAGCCAGACAGACAGCCAGACAGACAGCCAGACAGACAGCCAGACAGACAGACACACAGCCAGACAGCCAGAAGGACAGCCAGAGAGCCAGAGAGCCAGACAGTCAGACAACCAGACAGCCAGACAGACAGCCAGACAGACAGCCATACAGCCAGACAGCCAGACAGACAGTCAGACAGCCAGACAGCGAGACAGCCAGCCAGACAGACAGCCAGACAGACAGACAGCCAGACAGACAGCCACACAGCCAGACAGCCAGACAGACAGCCAGACAGCCAGACAGCCAGCCAGACAGCCAGACAGGCAGCCAGACAGCCAGACAGACAGCCACACAGCCAGACAGCCAGACAGACAGACAGCCAGCCAGGCAGACAGCCAGACAGACAGCCAGACAGACAGCCAGACAGACAGCCAGACAGATACACACAGCCAGACAGCCAGACAGACAGCCAGAGAGCCAGACAGCCAGACAGCCAGACAGCCAGACAACCAGACAGACAGCCAGACAGACAGACAGACAGCCAGACAGCCAGACAACCAGACAGACAGGCAGACAGACAGCCAGACATACAGCCCGACAGCCAGACAGACAGTCAGACAGACAGACAGACAGCCAGACAAACAGCCAGACAGCCAGACAGACAGCCAGACAGACAGCCAGACAGACAGCCAGACAACCAGACAGACAGCCAGACAGCCAGACAGACAGCCAGACAGCGAGACAGCCCGACAGCCAGACAGACAGCCAGACAGCCAGACAGACAGCAAGACAGACAGCCAGACAGCCAGACAGCCACACAGCCAGACAGCCAGACAGACAGCCAGGCAGCCAGCCAGACCGACAGCCAGACAGCCAGACAGCCAGACAGCCAGACAGGCAGCCAGACAGCCAGACAGCCAGACAGCCAGACAGAGAGCCAGACAGCCAGACAGCCAGCCAGACAGACAGCCAGACAGCCAGACAGCCAGCAAGACAGCCAGACAGCCAGCCAGACAGCCAGACAGCCAGACAGACAGCCAGCCAGACAGCCAGACAGACAGCCAGCCAGACAGACAGACAGCCAGACAGACAGCCAGACAGCCATACAGCCAGACAGCCAGCCAGGCAGACAGCCAGACAGACAGCCAGACAGACAGCCAGACAGACAGCCTGACAGATACACACAGCCAGACAGCCAGATAGAGAGCCAGAGAGCCAGACAGCCAGACAGCCAGACAACCAGACAGACAGCCAGACAGACAGACAGACAGCCAGACAGCCAGACAACCAGACAGACAGGCAGACAGACAGCCAGACAGACAGCCCGACAGCCAGACAGACAGTCAGACAGACAGACAGACAGCCAGACAAACAGCCAGACAGCAAGACAGACAGCCAGACAGACAGCCAGACAGCCAGACAGACAGCCAGACAACCAGACAGACAGCCAGACAGACAGCCAGACAGCGAGACAGCCCGACAGCCAGACAGACAGCCAGACAGCCAGACAGCCAGAGAGACAGCAAGACAGACAGCCAGACAGCCAGACAGCCATACAGCCACACAGCCAGACAGCCAGACAGACAGCCAGGCAGCCAGCCAGACCGACAGCCAGACAGGCAGCCAGACAGCCAGACAGCCAGACAGCCAGACAGAGAGCCAGACAGCCAGACAGCCAGCCAGACAGACAGACAGCCAGACAGCCAGACAGCCAGCAAGGCACCCAGACAGCCAGAGAGCCAGACAGCCAGACAGCCAGACAGCCAGCCAGACAGCCAGACAGCCAGACAGCAAGACAGCCAGCCAGACAGCCAGACAGCAAGCCAGACAGCCAGACAGACGGCCAGACAGCCAGCCAGACAGCCAGACCGCCAGACAGACAGCCAGACAGCCAGACAGACAGCCAGCCAGACAGCCAGACAGCCGACAGACAGCCAGACAGCCAGCCAGACAGCCAGACAGACAGCCAGCCAGACAGCCAGCGAGACAGCCAGACAGCCAGACAGACAGCCAGACAGCCAGACAGCCAGCCAGACAGCCAGACAGAGAGCCAGACAGCCAGAAGACAGACAGACGACCAGACAGACAGCCAGAGGGACAGCCAGACAGCAAGCAGCCAGACAGCCAGACAGCCAGACAGACAGACAGACAGCCAGACAGCCAGACAGACAGCCAGAGAGCCAGACAGACAGCCAGCCAGACAGACAGCCAGACAGACAGACAGACAGCCAGACAGCCAGCCAGACAACCAGACAGCCAGACAGCCAGACAGCCAGACAGACATCCAGACAGCCAGACAGACAGCCAGACAGCCAGACAGCCAGCCAGACAGACAGCCAGACAGCCAGACAGACAGCCAGACAGCCAGACAGCCAGACAGACAGCCAGACAGCCATTCAGACAGCCAGACAGACAGACAGCCAGACAGACAGCCAGACAGCCAGAAAGACAGCCAGACAAGCAGAAAGCCAGAGAGACAGCCAGACACCAAGCAGCCAGACAGACAGACAGCCAGACAGACAGACAAACACACAGACAGCCAGAAAGCCAGACAGCCAGCCAGACAGACAGCCAGACAGACAGGCAGCCAGACAGACAGACAGAGAGCCAGACAGCCAGCCAGACAGCCAGACAGCCAGCCAGACAGCCAGACAGACAGCCAGACAGACAGACAGCCAGACAGACAGCCAGACAGACAGACAGCCAGACAGACAGCCAGAGAGCCAGACAGGCAGACAGCCAGACAACCAGACAGACAGCCAGACAGACAGCCAGACAGACAGCCAGACAGACAGACAGCCAGACAGGCAGCCAGACAGCCAGACAGTCAGCCAGACAGACACCCAGACAGACAGACAGCCAGACACACAGCCAGACAGACAGCCAGACAGCCAGACAGAAAGCCAGACAGAAATCCAGAAAGCCAGACCGCCAGACAGACAGCCAGACAGCCAGACAGACAGCCAGCCAGACAGCCAGACAGCCGACAGACAGCCAGACAGCCAGCCAGACAGCCAGACAGACAGCCAGCCAGACAGCCAGCGAGACAGCCAGACAGCCAGACAGACAGCCAGACAGACAGCCAGACAGCCAGACAGCCAGCCAGACCGCCAGACAGAGAGCCAGACAGCCAGAAAGACACACAGACGACCAGACAGACAGCCAGACAGCCAGAGGGACAGCCAGACAGCAAGCAGCCAGACAGCCAGACAGCCAGACAGACAGACAGACAGCCAGACAGCCAGACAGACAGCCAGAGAGCCAGACAGCCAGCCAGACAGACAGCCAGACAGACAGCCAGACAGCCAGACAGCCAGCCAGACAGCCAGAGAGCCAGACAGCCAGGCAGACAGCCAGCCAGACAGCCAGACAGACAGCCAGCCAGACAGCCAGACAGACAGACAGCCAGACAGACAGACAGCCAGACAGCCAGACAGCCAGACAGACAGCCAGACAGCAAGACAGACAGCCAGACAGCCAGACAGCCAGACAGCCAGGCAGCCAGACAGCCAGACATCCAGCCAGACAGCCTGACAGCCAGACAGACAGCCAGCCAGACAGCCAGACAGCCAGACAGCCAGACAGCCAGACAGACAGCCAGACAGCCCGACAGCCAGACAGCCAGACAGACAGACAGCCAGACAGACAGCCAGACCGACAGCCCGACAGCCAGACAGACAGTCAGACAGACAGACAGACAGCCAGACAAACAGCCAGACAGCCAGACAGACAGCCAGACAGACAGCCAGACAGACAGCCAGACAGACAGACAGACAGCCAGACAGCCAGACAACCAGACAGACAGGCAGACAGACAGCCAGACAGACAGCCCGACAGCCAGACAGACAGCCAGCCAGACAGCCAGCCAGACAGCCAGACAGCCAGACAGTCAGAAGGACAGCCAGAGAGCCAGAGAGCCAGACATACAGACAGACAGACAGCCAGACAGACAGCCAGAAAGCCAGACAGCCAGCCAGACAGCCAGACAGACAGCCAGACAGACAGCCAGACAGCCAGACAGACAGCCAGACAGTCAGACAGCCAGCCAGACAGCCAGACAGACAGCCAGACAGACAGCCAGACAGACAGCCAGACAGACAGCCAGACAGACAGCCAGACAGACAGACACACAGCCAGACAGCCAGAAGGACAGCCAGAGAGCCAGAGAGCCAGACAGTCAGACAACCAGACAGACAGCCAGACAGACAGCCAGACAGACAGCCATACAGCCAGACAGCCAGACAGACAGTCAGACAGCCAGACAGCGAGACAGCCAGCCAGACAGACAGCCAGACAGACAGACAGACAGCCAGACAGCCACACAGCCAGACAGCCAGACAGACAGCCAGACAGCCAGACAGCCAGCCAGACAGCCAGACAGGCAGCCAGACAGCCAGACAGACAGCCACACAGCCAGACAGCCAGACAGACAGACAGCGAGACAGCCAGCCAGACAGAGAGCCAGACAGCCAGACAGACAGCCAGACAGTCAGACAAACAGCCAGACAGCCAGATCCAAGAAAGACAGCCACACAGACAGCCAGACAGCCAGACAGCCAGACAGACAGCGAGACAGGCAGCCAGACAGCCAGACAGACAGCCACACAGCCAGACAGCTAGACAGCCAGCCAGACAGCCAGACAGACAGACAGACAGCCAGGCACCCAGACAGCCAGCCAGACAGCCAGACAGCCAGACAGCCAGACAGCCAGACAGCCAGACAGACAGCCAGACAGCCAGCCAGACAGCCAGACAGACAGCCAGACAGACAGACAGACAGACAGGCAGACAGCCAAATAGGCAGCCAGACAGCAAGACAGCCAGACAGACAGCCAGGCAGACAGCCAGACAGACAGCCAGACAGCCAGACAGACAGCCAGACAGCCTGACAGCCAGACAGACAGCCAGCCAGACAGCCAGACAGCCAGACAGCCAGACAGACAGCCAGACAGCCCGACAGCCAGACAGCCAGACAGACAGACAGCCAGACAGACAGCCAGACCGACAGCCCGACAGCCAGACAGACAGTCAGACAGACAGACAGACAGCCAGACAAACAGCCAGACAGCCAGACAGACAGCCAGACAGACAGCCAGACAGACAGCCAGACAGACAGACAGACAGCCAGACAGCCAGACAACCAGACAGACAGGCAGACAGACAGCCAGACAGCCAGACAGACAGCCCGACAGCCAGACAGACAGTCAGACAGACAGACAGACAGCCAGACAAACAGCCAGACAGCCAGACAGACAGCCAGACAGACAGCCAGACAGCCAGACAGACAGCCAGACAACCAGACAGACAGCCAGACAGACAGCCAGACAGCGAGACAGCCAGACAGCCAGACAGCCAGACAGCCACACAGCCAGACAGCCAGACAGACAGCCAGGCAGCCAGCCAGACCGACAGCCAGACAGGCAGCCAGACAGCCAGACAGCCAGACAGCCAGACGGAGAGCCAGACAGCCAGACAGCCAGCCAGACAGACAGACAGCCAGACAGCCAGACAGCCAGCAAGGCACCCAGACAGCCAGAGAGCCAGACAGCCAGACAGCCAGCCAGACAGCCAGACAGCCAGACAGCAAGACAGCCAGCCAGGCAGCCAGACAGCCAGCCAGACAGCCAGACAGACGGCCAGACAGCCAGCCAGACAGCCAGACCGCCAGACAGACAGCCAGACAGCCAGACAGACAGCCAGCCAGACAGCCAGATAGCCGACAGACAGCCAGACAGCCCGCCAGACAGCCAGACAGACAGCCAGCCAGACAGCCAGCGAGACAGCCAGACAGCCAGACAGCCAGACAGACAGCCAGACAGCCAGACAGCCAGCCAGACAGCCAGACAGAGAGCCAGACAGCCAGAAAGACAGACAGACGACCAGACAGACAGCCAGATAGCCAGAGGGACAGCCAGACAGAAGGCAGCCAGACAGCCAGACAGCCAGACAGACAGACAGACAGCCAGACAGCCAGACAGACAGCCAGAGAGCCAGACAGACAGCCAGCCAGACAGACAGCCAGACAGACAGACAGACAGCCAGACAGCCAGACAGCCAGCCAGACAACCAGACAGCCAGACAGCCAGACAGCCAGACAGACATCCAGACAGCCAGACAGACAGCCAGACAGCCAGACAGCCAGCCAGACAGACAGCCAGACAGCCAGACAGACAGCCAGACAGCCAGACAGCCAGACAGACAGCCAGACAGCCAGTCAGACAGCCAGACAGACAGACAGCCAGACAGACAGCCAGACAGCCAGAAAGACAGCCAGAGTGCCAGAAAGCCAGAGAGACAGCCAGACACCAAGCAGCCAGACAGACAGACAGCCAGACAGACAGACAAACACCCAGACAGCCAGAAAGCCAGACAGCCAGCCAGACAGACAGCCAGACAGACAGACAGCCAGACAGCCAGACAGACAGACAGAGAGCCAGACAGCCAGCCAGACAGCCAGACAGCCAGCCAGACAGCCAGACAGAGAGCCAGACAGACAGACAGCCAGACAGACAGACAGCCAGACAGACAGCCAGAGAGCCAGACAGGCAGACAGCCAGACAACCAGACAGACAGCCAGACAGACAGCCAGACAGACAGCCAGACAGACAGACAGCCAGACAGACAGCCAGACAGCCAGACAGTCAGCCAGACAGACAGCCAGACAGACAGACAGACAGCCAGACAGACAGCCAGACAGCCAGACAGGCAGCCAGACAGAAAGCCAGACAGAAATCCAGAAAGCCAGACCGCCAGACAGCCAGACAGACAGCCAGCCAGACAGCCAGACAGCCGACAGACAGCCAGACAGCCAGCCAGACAGCCAGACAGACAGCCAGCCAGACAGCCAGCGAGACAGCCAGACAGCCAGACAGACAGCCAGACAGACAGCCAGACAGCCAGACAGCCAGCCAGACCGCCAGACAGAGAGCCAGACAGCCAGAAAGACAGACAGACGACCAGACAGACAGCCAGACAGCCAGAGGGACAGCCAGACAGCAAGCAGCCAGACAGCCAGACAGCCAGACAGACAGACAGCCAGACAGCCAGACAGACAGCCAGAGAGCCAGACAGCCAGCCAGACAGACAGCCAGACAGCCAGACAGACAGCCAGACAGCCAGAGAGCCAGACAGCCAGGCAGACAGCCAGCCAGACAGCCAGACAGACAGCCAGCCAGACAGACAGCCAGACAGACAGACAGCCAGACAGCCAGACAGACAGCCAGACAGCAAGACAGACAGCCAGACAGCCAGACAGCCAGGCAGCCAGACAGCCAGACATCCAGCCAGACAGCCAGACAGCCAGACAGACAGACAGCCAGACAGACAGCCAGACAGACAGCCAGACAGACAGACAGATAGACAGACAGACAGACAGAGAGCCAGACAGCCAGACAGCCACACAGACAGCCAGAAAGACAGCCTGACAGACAACCAGCCAGACAGACAGACAGGCAGCCAGACAGCCAGACAGACAGCCAGATAGCCAGAAAGCCAAACAGCCAGTCAGACAGCCAGACAGACAGACAGCCAGACAGCCAGACAGCCAGCCAGAGAGCCAGACAGCCAGCCAGACAACCAGCCAGACAGCCAGACAGACAGGCAGCCAGACAGCCAGCCAGACAGCCAGACAGCCAGCCAGACAGCCAGCCAGACAGCCAGACAGACAGCCAGACAGTCAGAAGGACAGCCAGAGAGCCAGAGAGCCAGACATACAGACAGACAGACAGCCAGACAGACAGCCAGAAAGCCAGACAGCCAGCCAGACAGCCAGACAGACAGCCAGACAGACAGCCAGACAGCCAGACAGACAGCCAGACAGTCAGACAGCCAGCCAGACAGCCAGACAGACAGCCAGACAGACAGCCAGACAGACAGCCAGACAGACAGCCAGACAGACAGACACACAGCCAGACAGCCAGAAGGACAGCCAGAGAGCCAGAGAGCCAGACAGTCAGACAACCAGACAGACAGCCAGACAGACAGCCAGACAGACAGCCATACAGCCAGACAGCCAGACAGACAGTCAGACAGCCAGACAGCGAGACAGCCAGCCAGACAGACAGCCAGACAGACAGACAGACAGCCAGACAGACAGCCAGACAGCCACACAGCCAGACAGCCAGACAGACAGCCAGACAGCCAGACAGACAGCCAGACAGCCAGCCAGACAGCCAGACAGGCAGCCAGACAGCCAGACAGACAGCCACACAGCCAGACAGCCAGACAGACAGACAGACAGCGAGACAGCCAGCCAGACAGAGAGCCAGACAGCCAGACAGACAGCCAGACAGTCAGACAAACAGCCAGACAGCCAGATCCAAGAAAGACAGCCACACAGACAGCCAGACAGCCAGACAGACAGCGAGACAGGCAGCCAGACAGCCAGACAGACAGCCACACAGCCAGACAGCCAGACAGCCAGCCAGACAGCCAGACAGACAGACAGCCAGGCACCCAGACAGCCAGCCAGACAGCCAGACAGCCAGACAGCCAGACAGACAGCCAGCCAGACAGCCAGACAGACAGCCAGAAAGACAGCCTGACAGACAGCCAGACAGACAGACAGACAGACAGGCAGACAGCCAAATAGGCAGCCAGACAGCAAGACAGCCAGACAGACAGCCAGGCAGACAGCCAGACAGACAGCCAGACAGCCAGACAGACAGCCAGACAGCCTGACAGCCAGACAGACAGCCAGCCAGACAGCCAGACAGCCAGACAGCCAGACAGCCAGCCAGACAGCCAGACAGCCAGACAGCCAGACAGACAGCCAGACAGACAGCCAGATAGCCAGACAGACAGACAGACAGCCAGACACACAGCCAGACAGACAGCCAGACAGCCAGACAGGCAGCCAGACAGAAAGCCAGACAGAAATCCAGAAAGCCAGACCGCCAGACAGACAGCCAGACAGCCAGACAGACAGCCAGCCAGACAGCCAGACAGCCGACAGACAGCCAGACAGCCAGTCAGACAGCCAGACAGACAGCCAGCCAGACAGCCAGCGAGACAGCCAGACAGCCAGACAGACAGCCAGACAGACAGCCAGACAGCCAGACAGCCAGCCAGACCGCCAGACAGAGAGCCAGACAGCCAGAAAGACAGACAGACGACCAGACAGACAGCCAGACAGCCAGAGGGACAGCCAGACAGCAAGCAGCCAGACAGCCAGACAGCCAGACAGACAGACAGCCAGACAGCCAGACAGACAGCCAGAGAGCCAGACAGCCAGCCAGACAGACAGCCAGACAGCCAGACAGACAGCCAGACAGCCAGACAGCCAGCCAGACAGCCAGAGAGCCAGACAGCCAGGCAGACAGCCAGCCAGACAGCCAGACAGACAGCCAGCCAGACAGACAGCCAGACAGACAGACAGCCAGACAGCCAGACAGACAGCCAGACAGCAAGACAGACAGCCAGACAGCCAGACAGCCAGGCAGCCAGACAGCCAGACATCCAGCCAGACAGCCAGACAGCCAGACAGACAGACAGCCAGACAGACAGCCAGACAGACAGCCAGACAGACAGACAGACAGACAGACAGAGAGCCAGACAGCCAGACAGCCACACAGACAGCCAGAAAGACAGCCTGACAGACAACCAGCCAGACAGACAGACAGGCAGCCAGACAGCCAGACAGACAGCCAGATAGCCAGAAAGCCAAACAGCCAGTCAGACAGCCAGACAGACAGACAGCCAGACAGCCAGACAGCCAGCCAGAGAGCCAGACAGCCAGCCAGACAACCAGCCAGACAGCCAGACAGACAGGCAGCCAGACAGCCAGCCAGACAGCCAGACAGCCAGCCAGACAGTCAGCCAGACAGCCAGACAGACAGCCAGACAGTCAGAAGGACAGCCAGAGAGCCAGAGAGCCAGACATACAGACAGACAGACAGCCAGACAGACAGCCAGAAAGCCAGACAGCCAGCCAGACAGCCAGACAGACAGCCAGACAGACAGCCAGACAGCCAGACAGACAGCCAGACAGTCAGACAGCCAGCCAGACAGCCAGACAGACAGCCAGACAGACAGCCAGACAGACAGCCAGACAGACAGACACACAGCCAGACAGCCAGAAGGACAGCAAGAGAGCCAGAGAGCCAGACAGTCAGACAACCAGACAGACAGCCAGACAGACAGCCAGACAGACAGCCATACAGCCAGACAGCCAGACAGACAGTCAGACAGCCAGACAGCGAGACAGCCAGCCAGACAGACAGCCAGACAGACAGCCAGACAGACAGCCAGACAGCCACACAGCCAGACAGCCAGACAGACAGCCAGACAGCCAGACAGACAGCCAGACAGCCAGCCAGACAGCCAGACAGGCAGCCAGACAGCCAGACAGACAGCCACACAGCCAGACAGCCAGACAGACAGACAGCGAGACAGCCAGCCAGACAGAGAGCCAGACAGCCAGACAGACAGCCAGACAGTCAGACAAACAGCCAGACAGCCAGATCCAAGAAAGACAGCCACACAGACAGCCAGACAGACAGCGAGACAGGCAGCCAGACAGCCAGACAGACAGCCACACAGCCAGACAGCCAGACAGCCAGCCAGACAGCCAGACAGACAGACAGACAGCCAGGCACCCAGACAGCCAGCCAGACAGCCAGACAGCCAGACAGCAAGACAGCCAGACAGCAAGACAGCCAGCCAGACAGCCAGACAGCCAGACAGACAGCCAGACAGCCAGCCAGACAGCCAGACAGACAGCCAGAAAGACAGCCTGACAGACAGCAAAACAGACAGACAGACAGACAGGCAGACAGCCAAATAGGTAGCCAGACATCAAAACAGCCAGACAGACAGCCAGGCAGACCGCCAGACAGAGAGCCAGACAGCCAGAAAGACAGACAGACGACCAGACAGACAGCCAGACAGCCAGAGGGACAGCCAGACAGCAAGCAGCCAGACAGCCAGACAGCCAGACAGACAGACAGCCAGACAGCCAGACAGACAGCCAGAGAGCCAGACAGCCAGCCAGACAGACAGCCAGACAGCCAGACAGACAGCCAGACAGCCAGACAGCCAGCCAGACAGCCAGAGAGCCAGACAGCCAGGCAGACAGCCAGCCAGACAGCCAGACAGACAGCCAGCCAGACAGACAGACAGCCAGACAGACAGACAGCCAGACAGCCAGACAGACAGCCAGACAGCAAGACAGACAGCCAGACAGCCAGACAGCCAGACATCCAGCCAGACAGCCAGACAGCCAGACAGACAGACAGCCAGACAGACAGCCAGACAGACAGCCAGGCAGACAGACAGACAGACAGACAGAGAGCCAGACAGCCAGACAGCCACACAGACAGCCAGAAAGACAGCCTGACAGACAACCAGCCAGACAGACAGACAGGCAGCCAGACAGCCAGACAGACAGCCAGATAGCCAGAAAGCCAAACAGCCAGTCAGACAGCCAGACAGACAGACAGCCAGACAGCCAGACAGCCAGCCAGAGAGCCAGACAGCCAGCCAGACAACCAGCCAGACAGCCAGACAGACAGGCAGCCAGACAGCCAGCCAGACAGCCAGACAGCCAGCCAGACAGCCAGCCAGACAGCCAGACAGACAGCCAGACAGTCAGAAGGACAGCCAGAGAGCCAGAGAGCCAGACATACAGACAGACAGACAGCCAGACAGACAGCCAGAAAGCCAGACAGCCAGCCAGACAGCCAGACAGACAGCCAGACAGACAGCCAGACAGCCAGACAGACAGCCAGACAGTCAGACAGCCAGCCAGACAGCCAGACAGACAGCCAGACAGACAGCCAGACAGACAGCCAGACAGACAGCCAGACAGACAGACACACAGCCAGACAGCCAGAAGGACAGCCAGAGAGCCAGAGAGCCAGACAGTCAGACAACCAGACAGACAGCCAGACAGACAGCCATACAGCCAGACAGGCAGACAGACAGTCAGACAGCCAGACAGCGAGACAGCCAGCCAGACAGACAGCCAGACAGACAGACAGACAGCCAGACAGACAGCCAGACAGCCACACAGCCAGACAGCCAGACAGACAGCCAGACAGCCAGACAGACAGCCAGACAGCCAGCCAGACAGCCAGACAGGCAGCCAGACAGCCAGACAGACAGCCACACAGCCAGACAGCCAGACAGACAGACAGACAGCGAGACAGCCAGCCAGACAGAGAGCCAGACAGCCAGACAGACAGCCAGACAGTCAGACAAACAGCCAGACAGCCAGGTCCAAGAAAGACAGCCACACACACAGCCAGACAGCCAGACAGACAGCGAGACAGGCAGCCAGACAGCCAGACAGACAGCCACACACCCAGACAGCCAGACA
Source organism: Tenodera sinensis (assembly GCA_030765045.1). Lineage (NCBI taxonomy): Eukaryota > Metazoa > Arthropoda > Insecta > Mantodea > Mantidae > Tenodera > Tenodera sinensis. The sequence continues at coordinate 143,377,989 of CM060967.1, read as the reverse complement.
GCCAGCCAGACAGCCAGACAGACAGACAGACAGCCAGGCACCCAGACAGCCAGCCAGACAGCCAGACAGCCAGACAGCAAGACAGCCAGACAGCAAGACAGCCAGCCAGACAGCCAGACAGCCAGACAGACAGCCAGACAGCCAGCCAGACAGCCAGACAGACAGCCAGAAAGACAGCCTGACAGACAGCCAGACAGACAGACAGACAGACATTCAGACAGCCAAATAGGCAGCCAGACAGCAAGACAGCCAGACAGACAGCCAGGCAGACAGCCAGACAGACAGCCAGACAGCCAGACAGACAGCCAGACAGCCTGACAGCCAGACAGACAGCCAGCCAGACAGCCAGACAGCCAGACAGCCAGACAGCCAGACAGCCAGCCAGACAGCCAGACAGCCAGACAGCCAGACAGACAGCCAGACAGACAGCCAGACAGCCAGACTGCCAGACAGCCAGCCAGACAGCCAGACAGCCAGACAGCCAGACAGCCAGCCAGACAGACAGACAGCCAGCCAGACAGCCAGACAGCCAGACTGCCAGACAGCCAGACAGACCGCCAGACAGCCAGACAGACAGCCAGCAAGCCAGACAGACAGACAGCCAGACAGCCAGACAGACAGCCAGACAGCCAGCCAGACAGCCAGACTGCCAGACTGCCAGACAGCCAGATAGCCAGACAGACAGCCAGACAGCCAGACAGACAGCCAGACATCCAGACAGAGAGCCAGACAGTCAGACAGCCAGACAGACAGCCAGACAGTCAGGCAGCCATACAGCCAGACAGACATCCAGACAGCCAGACAGACAGCCAGACAGCCAGACAGCCAGCCAGACAGACAGCCAGACAGACAGCCAGACAGACAGCCAGACAGCCAGACAGACATCCAGACAGCCAGTCAGACAGCCAGACAGACAGCCAGACAGACAGACAGCAAGACAGACAGCCAGAGAGCCAGACAGGCAGACAGCCAGACAACCAGACAGACAGCCAGACAGACAGCCAGACAGACAGCCAGACAGCCAAACAGACAGACAGCCAGACAGCCAGACAGCCAGACAGCCAGATAGCCAGACAGCCAGACAGACAGTCAGACAGCCAGACAGCCAGACGGCCAGACAGCCAGACAGCCAGACAGACAGCCAGACAGCCAGACAGACAGCCAGACAGCCAGCCAGCCAGACAGCCAGACAGCCAGACAGTCAGCCAGCCAGACAGCCAGACAGCCAGCCAGACCGCCAGACAGACAGACAGCCAGCCAGACAGACAGCCAGACAGACAGCCAGACAGCCAGACAGTCAGACAGACAGCCTGACAGCAAGACAGCCAGCCAGACAGCCAGACAGACAGCCAGACAGCCTAAAAGCCAGCCAGACAGCCAGACAGACAGCCAGACAGCCAGACAGCCAGACTGACAGCCAGCCAGGCACCCAGACAGCCAGACAGCCAGAGAGCGAGACAGCCAGACAGCCAGACAGCCAGACAGCCAGCCAGACAGCCAGACAGCCAGACAGACAGCCAGACAACCAGCCAGACAGCCAGAGAGCCAGACAGCCAGACAGCCAGACAGACAGCCAGACAGCCAGACAGACAGCCAGACAGCAAGACAGACAGCCAGACAGACAGCCAGACAGCCAGACAGACAGCCAGACAGCCAGACAGACAGCCAGACAGACAGACACACAGCCAGACAGCCAGAAGGACAGCCAGAGAGCCAGACAGCCAGACAACCAGAGAGACAGCCAGACGGACAGCCAGACAGACAGCCAGACAGCCAGCCAGATAGACAGCCAGACAGCCAGCAAGACAGCCAGCCAGACAGCCAGACAGACAGCCAGACAGCCAGACAGCCAGCAAGACAGCCAGACAGCCACACAGCCAGACAGCCACACAGCCAGCCAGACAGCCAGACAGTCAGACAGCCAGACAGCCAGCCAGACAGCCAGACAGCCAGCCAGACAGCCAGACAGACAGCCAGCCAGACAGCCAGACAGACAGCCAGCCAGACAGCCAGAAAGACAGCCAGACAGACCGCCAGACAGCCAGACAGCCAGCCAGGCAGACAGCCAGACAGACAGCCAGACAGACAGCCAGACAGACAGCCAGACAGATACACACAGCCAGACAGCCAGACAGACAGCCAGAGAACCAGACAACCAGACAGACAGACAGCCAGACAGACAGCCAGACAGACAGCCAGACAGACAGCCAGACAGACAGCCAGACAGCCAGACAGACGGCCAGACAGCCAGACAGACAGCCAGACAGTGAGACAGCGAGACAGACAGCCAGAGCCAGCCAGACAGCCAGACAGACAGCCAGACAGCCAGACAGCCACACAGCCAGACTTCCAGACAAACAGCGAGACAGCCAGACAGACAGCCAGCCAGACAGCCAGACAGCCAGACAGCCAGACAGACAGCCAGACAGCCAGACAGCCAGCCAGACAGCCAGACAGCCTGACAGCCAGACAGCCAGCCAGACAGCCAGACAGCCAGACAGCAAGACAGCCAGACAGCAAGACAGCCAGCCAGACAGCCAGACAACCAGACAGCCAGCCAGACAGCCAGAGAGCCAGACAGACAGCCAGACAGCCAGACAGACAGACAGACAGACAGGCAGACAGCCAGACAGACAGCCAGACAGCAAGACAGCCAGACAGACAGCCAGGCAGACAGCCAGACAGCCAGACAGCCAGACAGACAGCCAGACAGCCAGACAGACAGCCAGACAGCCTGACAGCCAGACAGACAGCCAGCCAGACAGCCAGCCAGCCAGACAGCCAGACAGCCAGACAGACAGCCAGACAGCCAGACAGCCAGACAGACAGACAGCCAGACAGACAGCCAGACAGCCAGCCAGACTGCCAGACAGCCAGCCAGACAGCCAGACAGCCTAACAGCCAGCCAGACAGACAGACAGCCAGCCAGACAGACAGACAGCCAGACTGCCAGACAGCCAGACAGACAGCCAGACAGCAAGCCAGACAGACAGACAGCCAGACAGACATACAGCCAGACAGCCAGACAGTCAGCCAGACAGCCAGACAACCAGACTGCCAGACAGCCAGATAGCCAGACAGCCAGACAGACAAACAGACAGACAGCCAGACAGACAGCCACACAGCCAGACAGACAGCCAGACAGTCAGACAGCCAGACAGCCAGACAGACAGACAAACACCCAGACAGCCAGAAAGCCAGACAGCCAGACAGACAGACAAACACCCAGACAGCCAGAAAGCCAGACAGCCAGCCAGACAGACAGCCAGACAGACAGACAGCCAGAGAGCCAGACAGCCAGACAGCCAGACAGACAGCCAGACAGCCAGGCAGACAGCCAGACAGAGAGACAGCCAGACAGAGAGACAGCCAGACAGACAGCCAGACAGACAGCCAGACAGACAGACAGCCAGACAGACAGACAGACAGCCAGCCAGACAGCCAGAGAGCCAGAAAGGCAGACAGCCAGACAGACAGCCAGACAGACAGCCAGACAGACAGCCAGACAGCCAGACAGACAGACAGCCAGGCAGCCAGACAGCCAGACAGCCAGACAGACAGACAGCCAGAGAGCCAGACAGCCAGACAGCCAGCCAGACAGACAGCCAGACAGACAGACAGCCAGAGAGCCAGACAGCCAGACAGCCAGACAGACAGCCAGACAGCCAGCCAGACAGCCAGACAGAGAGACAGCCAGACAGAGAGACAGCCAGACAGACAGCCAGACAGACAGACAGCCAGACAGACAGACAGCCAGACAGACAGACAGACAGCCAGACAGACAGCCAGAGAGCCAGACAGGCAGACAGCCAGACAGACAGCCAGACAGACAGCCAGACAGACAGCCAGACTGCCAGACAGACAGACAGCCAGGCAGCCAGACAGCCAGACAGCCAGCTAGCCAACAGCCAGAATGACAGTCAGACAGCCAGACAGCCAGACAGCCAGACAGACAGCCAGACAGCCAGACAGCCAGCCAGACAGCCAGACAGCCAGCCAGACAGCCGGACAGCGAGACAGCCAGACAGCCAGACAGACGGACAGCCAAACAGACAGCCAGACAGACAGCCAGACAGCCAGCCAGACAGCCAGACAGACAGCCAGAAAGACAGCCTGACAGACAGCCAGACAGACAGACAGACAGGCAGACAGCCAAACAGACAGCCAGACAGCAAGACAGCCAGACAGACAGCCAGGCAGACAGCCAGACAGCCAGACAGCCAGACAGACAGACAGCCAGCCAGACAGACAGCCAGACAGCCTGACAGCCAGACAGACAGACAGACAGCCAGAGAGCCAGACAGCCAGACAGCCAGACAGACAGCCAGACAGCCAGACAGCCAGACAGACAGACAGCCAGACAGACAGCCAGACAGCCAGACAGCCAGACAGCCAGACAGCCAGACAGCCAGCCAGACAGACAGACAGCCAGCCAGACAGACAGCCAGACAGACAGACAGACAGCCAGAGAGCCAGACAGGCACACAGCCAGACAACCAGACAGACAGCCAGACAGACAGCCAGACAGACAGACAGCCAGACAGACAGACAGCCAGACAGCCAGCCAGACAGACAGACAGCCAGACAGACAGACAGACAGCCAGACACACAGCCAGACAGACAGCCAGACAGACAGCCAGACAGCCAGACAGACAGCCAGACAGACAGCCAGACAGACAGACAGCCAGAGAGCCAGACAGCCAGACAGCCAATCAACCAGCCAGACAGACAGCCAGACAGCCAGATAGACAGCCAGACAGCCAGACAGCCAGACAGACAGCCAGACAGACTGCCAGACAGACAGCCAGACAGACAGCCAGACAGCCAGACAGCCAGACAGACAGACAGCCAGACAGCCAGCCAGCCAGCCAGCCAGACAGACAGACAGCCATACAGACAGACAGCCAGACAGACAGCCAGACAGCCAGAACCAGACAGCCAGACAGCCAGACAGCCAGACAGCCAGACAGACAGCCAGACAGCGAGACAGCCAGCCAGACAGACAGCCAGACAGCCAGACAGAATGCCAGACAGACAGCCAGACAGCCACACAGCCAGACAGCCATACAGACAGCCAGACAGCCAGCCAGACAGACAGCCAGACAGCCACACAGACAGCCAGACAGCCAGACAGCCAGCCAGACAGCCAGACAGGCAGCCAGACAGCCAGACAGACAGCCACACAGCCAGACAGACAACCGGACAGCCAGACAGACAGCCAGACAGACAGCCAGACAGACAGCCAGACAGACAGACAGCCAGACAGCCAGCGAGACAGACAGACAGCCAGAGACGAGACAGCCAGCCAGACAGACAGCCAGACAGCCAGACAGACAGCCGGACAGCCAGACAGACAGCCAGACAGACAGCCAGACAGACAGCCAGACAGCCAGACAGCCACACAGCCAGACAGCCAGACAGACAGCCAGACAGACAGCCAGACAGCCAGACAGCCAGACAGACAGCCAGACAGCCAGACAGGAAGCGAGACAGCCAGACAGCCAGACAGACAGCCACACAGCCAGACAGCCAGCCAGCCAGACAGACAGACAGACAGGCACCCAGACAGCCAGACAGCCAGACAGCCAGACAGCAAGAGAGCCAGACAGCAAGACAGCCAGCCAGACAGCTAGACAGCCAGACAGCCAGCCAGACAGCCAGCCAGACAGCCAGACAGCCAGACAGACAGCCAGACAGCCAGCTAGACAGCCAGAAAGACAGCCTGACAGACAGACAGACAGACAGACAGGCAGACAGCCAAACAGACAGCCAGACAGCAAGACAGCCAGACAGACAGCCAGGCAGACAGCCAGACAGCCAGACAGCCAGACAGACAGCCAGCCAGACAGACAGCCAGACAGCCTGACAGCCAGACAGACAGACAGACAGCCAGACAGCCAGACAGCCAGACAGAAGGCCAGACAGCCAGACAGCCAGACAGACAGACAGCCAGACAGACAGCCAGACAGCCAGACAGCCAGCCAGACAGCCAGACAGCCAGACAGCCAGCCAGACAGACAGACAGCCAGCCAGACAGACAGACAGACAGCCAGACTGCCAGACAGCCAGACAGACAGCCAGACAGCAAGCCAGAGAGACAGACAGCCAGACAGACAGACATACAGCCAGACAGCCAGACAGCCAGCCAGACAGCCAGACAACCAGACTGCCAGACAGCCAGATAGCCAGACAGCCAGACAGACAGCCAGACAGACAGCCAGACAGACAGCCAGACAGCCAGACAGACAGCCAGACAGTCAGACAGCCAGACAGACAGCCAGACAGCGAGACAGACAGCCAGACAGACAGCCAGACAGCCAGCCAGACAGACAGCCAGACAGACAGTCAGACAGACAGCCAGACAGCCAGACAGACAGCCAGACAGATAGCCAGACAGACAGCCAGACAGCCAGAAAGACAGCCAGACACCAAGCAGCCAGACAGACAGCCAGACAGACAGACAAACACCCAGACAGCCAGACAGCCAGACAGCCAGCCAGACAGACAGCCAGACAGACAGACAGCCAGACAGACAGCCAGAGAGCCAGACAGCCAGACATACAGCCAGACAGCCAGCCAGACAGCAAGACAGAGAGACAGCCAGACAGACAGCCAGACAGACAGCCAGACAGACAGACAGATAGAAAGCGAGACAGACAGACAGACAGAGAGACAGCCAGGAGCCAGACAGGCAGACAGCCAGCCAACCAGACAGACAGCCAGACAGACAGCCAGACAGTCAGACAGCCAGACAGACAGCCAGACAGCGAGACAGACAGCCAGACAGCCAGACAGCCAGCAAGACAGCCAGACAGCCAGCCAGACAGCCAGACAGCCAGACAGACAGCCAGCCAGACAGCCAGACAGACAGCCAGCCAGACAGACAGACAGCCAGACAGACAGCCAGACAGCCATACAGCCAGACAGCCAGCCAGGCAGACAGCCAGACAGAAAGCCAGACAGACAGCCAGACAGACAGCCTGACAGATACACACAGCCAGACAGCCAGATAGACATCCAGAGAGCCAGACAGCCAGACAGCCAGACAACCAGACAGACAGCCAGACAGACAGACAGACAGCCAGACAGCCAGACAACCAGACAGACAGGCAGACAGACAGCCAGACAGACAGCCCGACAGCCAGACAGACAGTCAGACAGACAGACAGACAGCCAGACAAACAGCCAGACAGCAAGACAGACAGCCAGACAGACAGCCAGACAGCCAGACAGACAGCCAGACAACCAGACAGACAGCCAGACAGACAGCCAGACAGCGAGACAGCCCGACAGCCAGACAGACAGCCAGACAGCCAGACAGCCAGAGAGACAGCAAGACAGACAGCCAGACAGCCAGACAGCCATACAGCCACACAGCCAGACAGCCAGACAGACAGCCAGGCAGCCAGCCAGACCGACAGCCAGACAGGCAGCCAGACAGCCAGACAGCCAGACAGCCAGACAGAGAGCCAGACAGCCAGACAGCCAGCCAGACAGACAGACAGCCAGACAGCCAGACAGCCAGCAAGGCACCCAGACAGCCAGAGAGCCAGACAGCCAGACAGCCAGACAGCCAGCCAGACAGCCAGACAGCCAGACAGCAAGACAGCCAGCCAGACAGCCAGACAGCAAGCCAGACAGCCAGACAGACGGCCAGACAGCCAGCCAGACAGCCAGACCGCCAGACAGAGAGCCAGACAGCCAGACAGACAGCCAGCCAGACAGCCAGACAGCCGACAGACAGCCAGACAGCCAGCCAGACAGCCAGACAGACAGCCAGCCAGACAGCCAGCGAGACAGCCAGACAGCCAGACAGACAGCCAGACAGCCAGACAGCCAGCCAGACAGCCAGACAGAGAGCCAGACAGCCAGAAGACAGACAGACGACCAGACAGACAGCCAGAGGGACAGCCAGACAGCAAGCAGCCAGACAGCCAGACAGCCAGACAGACAGACAGACAGCCAGACAGCCAGACAGACAGCCAGAGAGCCAGACAGACAGCCAGCCAGACAGACAGCCAGACAGCCAGACAGACAGCCAGACAGCCAGCCAGACAACCAGACAGCCAGACAGCCAGAAAGCCAGACAGACATCCAGACAGCCAGACAGACAGCCAGACAGCCAGACAGCCAGCCAGACAGACAGCCAGACAGCCAGACAGACAGCCAGACAGCCAGACAGCCAGACAGACAGCCAGACAGCCAGTCAGACAGCCAGACAGACAGACAGCCAGACAGACAGCCAGACAGCCAGAAAGACAGCCAGACAAGCAGAAAGCCAGAGAGACAGCCAGACACCAAGCAGCCAGACAGACAGACAGCCAGACAGACAGACAAACACACAGACAGCCAGAAAGCCAGACAGCCAGCCAGACAGACAGCCAGACAGACAGACAGCCAGACAGACAGACAGAGAGCCAGACAGCCAGCCAGACAGCCAGACAGCCAGCCAGACAGCCAGACAGACAGCCAGACAGACAGACAGCCAGACAGACAGCCAGACAGACAGACAGCCAGACAGACAGCCAGAGAGCCAGACAGGCAGACAGCCAGACAACCAGACAGACAGCCAGACAGACAGCCAGACAGACAGCCAGACAGACAGACAGCCAGACAGGCAGCCAGACAGCCAGACAGTCAGCCAGACAGACACCCAGACAGACAGACAGCCAGACACACAGCCAGACAGACAGCCAGACAGCCAGACAGGCAGCCAGACAGAAAGCCAGACAGAAATCCAGAAAGCCAGACCGCCAGACAGACAGCCAGACAGCCAGACAGACAGCCAGCCGGACAGCCAGACAGCCGACAGACAGCCAGACAGCCAGCCAGACAGCCAGACAGACAGCCAGCCAGACAGCCAGCGAGACAGCCAGACAGCCAGACAGACAGCCAGACAGCCAGACAGCCAGCCAGACCGCCAGACAGAGAGCCAGACAGCCAGAAAGACACACAGACGACCAGACAGACAGCCAGACAGCCAGAGGGACAGCCAGACAGCAAGCAGCCAGACAGCCAGACAGCCAGACAGACAGACAGACAGCCAGACAGCCAGACAGACAGCCAGAGAGCCAGACAGCCAGCCAGACAGACAGCCAGACAGCCAGACAGACAGCCAGACAGCCAGACAGCCAGCCAGACAGCCAGAGAGCCAGACAGCCAGGCAGACAGCCAGCCAGACAGCCAGACAGACAGCCAGCCAGACAGCCAGACAGACAGACAGCCAGACAGACAGACAGCCAGACAGCCAGACAGCCAGACAGACAGCCAGACAGCAAGACAGACAGCCAGACAGCCAGACAGCCAGACAGCCAGGCAGCCAGACAGCCAGACATCCAGCCAGACAGCCAGACAGCCAGACAGACAGACAGACAGCCAGACAGACAGCCAGACAGACAGACAGACAGACAGACAGAGAGCCAGACAGCCAGACAGCCACACAGACAGCCAGAAAGACAGCCTGACAGACAACCAGCCAGACAGACAGACAGGCAGCCAGACAGCCAGACAGACAGCCAGATAGCCAGAAAGCCAAACAGCCAGTCAGACAGCCAGACAGACAGACAGCCAGACAGCCAGACAGCCAGCCAGAGAGCCAGACAGCCAGCCAGACAGTCAGACAGACAGGCAGCCAGACAGCCAGCCAGACAGCCAGACAGCCAGCCAGACAGCCAGCCAGACAGCCAGCCAGACAGCCAGACAGCCAGACAGTCAGAAGGACAGCCAGAGAGCCAGAGAGCCAGACATACAGACAGACAGACAGACAGCCAGACAGACAGCCAGAAAGCCAGACAGCCAGCCAGACAGCCAGACAGACAGCCAGACAGACAGCCAGACAGCCAGACAGACAGCCAGACAGTCAGACAGCCAGCCAGACAGCCAGACAGACAGCCAGACAGACAGCCAGACAGACAGCCAGACAGACAGCCAGACAGACAGACACACAGCCAGACAGCCAGAAGGACAGCCAGAGAGCCAGAGAGCCAGACAGTCAGACAACCAGACAGACAGCCAGACAGACAGCCAGACAGACAGCCATACAGCCAGACAGACAGTCAGACAGCCAGACAGCGAGACAGCCAGCCAGACAGACAGCCAGATAGACAGACAGCCAGACAGACAGCCAGACAGCCACACAGCCAGACAGCCAGACAGACAGCCAGACAGCCAGACAGCCAGCCAGACAGCCAGACAGGCAGCCAGACAGCCAGACAGACAGCCACACAGCCAGACAGCCAGACAGACAGACAGCGAGACAGCCAGCCAGACAGAGAGCCAGACAGCCAGACAGACAGCCAGACAGTCAGACAAACAGCCAGACAGCCAGATCCAAGAAAGACAGCCACACAGACAGCCAGACAGCCAGACAGCCAGACAGACAGCGAGACAGGCAGCCAGACAGCCAGACAGACAGCCACACAGCCAGACAGCCAGCCAGACAGCCGGACAGACAGACAGACAGCCAGGCACCCAGACAGCCAGCCAGACAGCCAGACAGCCAGACAGCCAGACAGCCAGACAGCCAGACAGACAGCCAGACAGCCAGCCAGACAGCCAGACAGACAGACAGCCAGACAGACAGACAGCCAGACAGACAGACAGACAGGCAGACAGCCAAATAGGCAGCCAGACAGCAAGACAGCCAGACAGACAGAGAGGCAGACAGCCAGACACACAGCCAGACAGCCAGACAGACAGCCACACAGCCTGACAGCCAGACAGACAGCCAGCCAGACAGCCAGACAGCCAGACAGCCAGACAGCCAGACAGCCAGACAGACAGCCAGACAGCCCGACAGCCAGACAGCCAGACAGACAGACAGCCAGACAGACAGCCAGACCGACAGCCCGACAGCCAGACAGACAGTCAGACAGACAGACAGACAGCCAGACAAACAGCCAGACAGCCAGACAGACAGCCAGACAGACAGCCAGACAGACAGCCAGACAGACAGACAGACAGCCAGACAGCCAGACAACCAGACAGACAGGCAGACAGACAGCCAGACAGACAGCCCGACAGCCAGACAGACAGTCAGACAGACAGACAGACAGCCAGACAAACAGCCAGACAGCCAGACAGACAGCCAGACAGACAGCCAGACAGCCAGACAGACAGCCAGACAACCAGACAGACAGCCAGACAGACAGCCAGACAGCGAGACAGCCCGACAGCCAGACAGACAGCCAGACAGCCAGACAGCCAGAGAGACAGCAAGACAGACAGCCAGACAGCCAGAGAGCCAGACAGCCACACAGCCAGACAGCCAGACAGACAGCCAGGCAGCCAGCCAGACCGACAGCCAGACAGGCAGCCAGACAGCCAGACAGCCAGACAGCCAGACGGAGAGCCAGACAGCCAGACAGCCAGCCAGACAGACAGACAGCCAGACAGCCAGACAGCCAGCAAGGCACCCAGACAGCCAGAGAGCCAGACAGCCAGACAGCCAGCCAGACAGCCAGACAGCCAGACAGCAAGACAGCCAGCCAGACAGCCAGACAGCCAGCCAGACAGCCAGACAGACGGCCAGACAGCCAGCCAGACAGCCAGACCGCCAGACAGACAGCCAGACAGCCAGACAGACAGCCAGCCAGACAGCCAGACAGCCGACAGACAGCCAGACAGCCAGCCAGACAGCCAGACAGACAGCCAGCCAGACAGCCAGCGAGACAGCCAGACAGCCAGACAGCCAGACAGACAGCCAGACAGCCAGACAGCCAGCCAGACAGCCAGACAGAG